>VUQH01056317.1:0-15564 GCA_015106775.1 Etroplus canarensis | reverse complement strand
CAGAGAAGTATGTGAAGGTGGTGCAGGACATGTATGAGGACAGTGAGACAGTGGTGAGGTGTGCAGCAGGAGTGACAGATGGGTTGAAGGTGGGGGTGGGATTACATCAGGGATCAGCTCTGAGCCCCTTCTTGTTAGCAATGGTCATAGACAGATTGACAGATGAGGTCAGGCAGGAGTCTCTGTGGACTATGATATTTGCAGATGACATTGTGATCTGTAGTGAGAGTAGGGAGGAGGTGGAAGAGAGCCTGGAGAGGTGGAGGTATGCACTGGAGAGAAGAGGAATGAAGGTCAGTAGAAACAAGACAGAGTACATGTGAATAAATGAGAGGGAATAGTGAAGATGCAAAGAGTAGAGGTGGTGAAGGTGGATGAGTTAAAATGCCTGAGATCAACCATCCAAAGCAACAGATGAAATGAGTGTCAGAGATACTTTGTGACAGAAGGATATCAGCAAATACACTATAGAAAGAAACCAAGAAAAATCAGTTTTAGCTTTATTATTTAGTATTTGAATGTAGAACAGAAAAGTTCCTTGTTTTGATATTTACAGCAGAATTTTCTGGCATTTACTCAGTTTAAAAATGGATATTTTCAGTGATTTCACAGATAATTTCTGTTTTTTGATTGCAGTATAAAGTCCTTTATCTCTTACAGTGCGATCCCAGTGATCCCACAGCAGCATTTCTTTTTAGTGTGGAAGCTGTAGTCTTAAATGTGCACTAATTTTTCCTCAGACATCGGAGGGATTTAATGTGTTGTTACACCAAAAGTAAAGGGGAACAATTCAAAGGTTTTTTTTTTTTTTTTTTAAATTAATAAGGAAGTTATCACTTTACTGATTTGGCCCGCCTCAGATGACGTTGGGTTGTGTGTTGGCCCGCAATATGAAATGAAATAAAGGAGGTCTTTCCATCTGGTTATTATATTCTAAAAAAATCGTGATATATGTTATTGTGATATGAAATGTATTAAATTCTGACGGTATCGCCCGGCCCTGTTGCTTATGCTTGTTAAAGTCTGCCGTTGCCCTTGAAGCGCAGTTTGGCTGGCCTTTAAAGATGGGTTGCGTCGGAGGTGGAGGGATTGTGCTGCCATTGGGTCATTAAAGACTAAATGGTGCGTTCACGGCTTCGCTCGATAAATGGAGGTTCTGTAACCGAGACTCTTCAGCTAGACTGAATGAAGGAAGTGCCAGACGCAGCTGTTGGGTGTGTAGGTTTGTTGTCACTTTTGCTTTTTAAACTCTTTAATGTTGCTGTGCCACAGGAAGGTGCGGAAAAGGTATCATTACACCCACAGCTAATGCTTTGAGGCAGACTATCTCTGCAAAGGTTTTGATATCTGCGGGGATCCAGACTTCCTGATGCCCCCCCCAGTAAAAACATAAAATTAATTTCCTCCTTCCCCCTGTCCTTCCAGTCCTGCAGACTGATAAGTCAGGCCTCAGCATATCAGAGTCATCGCTCTGAGACAGGGCACCGGCTGGAAGACTGCAGGAGCTGGGGCTTATCCTCTCTTGTCTGCAGCGGAGGTAGATCAAAGTAGGAAAAAGGAGGAGATTTCAAGGCAGTGGGAGTCGGTGCGGCTCTGCCTTCGTGAGCCATTTTTGGGACGGCTGTATCTAGGCAGGGTCAGCGCGTTTGAGGGTTCCAAGTGCTGCTTATGTTCTTTGTTCCACAGGCTGCAGCAGCCTCCTCCAGCGTGGGGCGAACAAAGAGAAGGGCTTGAATAGAAACTAGGTCATATCTGCCGTGGATCAGTCTGTAGCCCCCGGTCGCCCCGCCGCGGGGACCACTATGTGAGCGAGAACATGTGCGAGTGAGAACGCCATGTGCGACGCGCCCTGTGAAGGAAAGGGAGAATGGCAGTGCACCCAACGCAGCTCTCTGTTTCAGAGCCACAAACGTGCTGCAGGATGGCTGCGGGGTTGGCGGGTCAGAGCTGACATACCTCAGAAGGTGCCGTCAAGCCGAGCTAAGGGTTGTTTTCTGTGCCGCCGCCTTCCCTTCACTAAACTTTTGGAATTAATTACACGCTTGTCAAATCACGCGGGCCAAAATAAACACACATTTCACTCTCAGGCATTTACATTTGCATGGGCAGCTCTTTGGGGGGGTGTTTTTGTCAGGCTACAGTAGAGCTGGAGGGGGCGGGCGGATAAGAAACAGACAGCAGACAGGATTCAGCCAGAACTCCCCTGTCTGTGGTCGCCGGGGCAGGTGGAACTCACTCCCTCTCTCTTTGTGCCTTTGTGGCGTTGTGTTAGCTCGTCCTGTTTGGCCTGTTGCCAGGGAAATGAATGACCCTGCAGAAAACCCGATTCTTTCAACTCCCGTCCTCGCACTGCTTCCTGCCATTGCTCAGATCCAGGCAAACTGGCCCCCAAAGAGAGGGAGCGAGGGGCTCCTGCTGTGACAATGCTGTATTTCAGGAGCTGGTTTTAGATCGGTGAGACTGACATATATTTTCAGCCACAGGAATTTGCCCAAGCCTGTGTTGGTAGACCTCGCGCCGCCTCAACACCTCTGACTGTTTTGGCCCTCTGGGGGTGTCGTGGTGGGTTTCTGGCAGTGGATCCTTTACATCCTGTGGGTTGTGCGGTAGAGCCTGTTGAGTATTAGATTGGATTATGATTTGGCGTCACCACCTTCAGCGGCGTTGATATGTTCCTCCTGACATGTTAGTTTTTGCAGCGCGGCAGCGCGACCCGTCCTGCTGGGTCAGCTAGCTGCTAAATGCCATGGAAGGCGTAGGTGGTACATGTCAAAGTAGTATCCACGTGAATCCCAGGAGCCAGGGTTCCACAATGCGCAAATGCAGTAAATTGTCGTGGTTGACAGATTCCTATTGAATCTAATCTGCCTTCCTATAGGTTGATGTATATAATTGACACTTGTGGCCCGGATGTACGTTGCCTGTTCACGCTGGCACCGCTGTCCTCTCTGAAATGACTGTGTCTGAAAAGCGGCTTCACTGATCTGTCATCATCCCAGAACCAGAGAAATCAGGAACAGGGCGTTTCTGTCTGTCGCTTTAATTTTAAATTGGAGCTTGATGTAAGTGTGCTTTTGCAGCCGCGCTAGTTTATCTCCTTTCCTCATCTTTCCTCTTCGTCAGGGAGAGGTTTCTGTGTGAGTTCAGAGAGAGGAAGAGCGACAGGTGAGCCCTGAATTAGCCTGTAGGTGTGAAGAACAACCAGGCAGATGTTAGGACTTCACAGCGTTATCGCTGTCCAGCTGATATCCGTCCACTTATGGTCACTAATGGTGGGGTAAATCATTCATGCTTGTATGTGAATGAGGCTTTCCTGCTGGTATAACCTACGTTCTTTCTTTTCATGCTGGAAGTGGGAAATAAACTCCCTGCCATGTGTCTTGCTGTCTCCCACCAGCAGAGCTGTTACCTTTTTTTTTAGTGTGGATAGGGCAGCATTAAGACTGCGGAGGAGATTGACCAGCCCTATTTTCTTTGGATTAGCCTCAGTTTTCTTTTATTTATTTACATTTTTTGCTTGTTCTTGATGAATTCTTTTTTTTTTTTTTTAGCCCATCTGGTCGTGGATTCGGTCATTGCAACTCGTCGTAGAGTGCCATTGGCTACTCCCTTTACCCTAAGGTGTCGCCACAGCAGATTAATCCACATTGGTAATTTGGCAGAGTTTTTACGCCCTTCCCGAAACCCTCTCACCATGGAGGGTTTCGGCCACTTTATTAGGTACACCCAATCAACCGCACTGCGACTCACTGGCCACTTTATTAGGTACTTTTTATGAGCAGAAAGCCAGAGACTGAGTCTGGCAGTAACAACAATCCCACCACGATTTCTCCAGAAAGGTTAACTTTAACAGGCTCAACAGTCAGCTTTGACTGACAGACTCATACCACCCGCGCTGCAGAAACTGAGCAAGAAGCACAAGCTGCGGCTGCAAATCCGGCTAGCGCTGCGCTACCGTCCACAAACATATTTCCTCTCCTGTTTACGTTCGCTCAGAAGGAGCCGCTGCTCGAATGGATCGGAGACCGGGGGGATTTGTCACTGACACGCCTCCATTCAAGTGCCAGCTGGCCACCTCTCCATTGATTTGATTTGACGTGCGGGCGGCGATTAACGCCTCTCGGCCTCTTCACGCTTTCCTCGTGTAATTTGCTTATCTCTCCAACTCTGGCAGAAACTGACAGTTCACCCCCCCGCCTCCTCTGCACTGCGACAGGTTGCTCGCGTTGTTGGTCAACGCAGCCCCATCCTCCCCAGCTCATTTTCCTAAGCAACCCCCCCCGGCCTAAAAAGCACAGCCGCTGCGCTCTTATTGGATTGGCAAAATAAACCTCTCTTTACTTCTCAGGACCCTCGCAGCAGGATATGTTGTTAAGTTTCTTAAAAGAATGTGGCGAACCATGTGATTTAAAGCCTGTTTTTCGCATAAACATCTTGGGTTTCTCTACAGCTACTCTGTTTTTATCTGTTGTTTTGCCCGTTTTAAAATTCTCGGGGAAAACACGACCACACAGTGTGCGTATCCTCACAAAGAAAGTTATTTTGAGACGGGTTACTCTGGTGTATTCTTACTCATATCTTCCTAAAAACGGGGAAAGTTGAGTTTGTTTTTCTCTGTGGACGGGAAGCAGCACGGTGACTTAATGAGCAGACGAACGCTGCTCAGCAGGGTTGTTTGAGAGGCCGGACTGGCGTTCTCTCTCTCTCTCTCTCTCAGATGTGTCACCGAGGGACAGATGCGGTGGCCCTGAAAGTGTTTGTGTCTGTGGCTTTGCGCCGTGGAGCCAGCGGGCCGCCGAGCGCTCCCTCGCAGCCCGATTAGAAAGGCCTTGAAAGGCCCCCACACCCCAGACTTTATACTGCTTCACACAATCAGTATTTAAGCGCAGCTGGACCCTCCCTTTCTTTCACAACTCCGTCACATTTAGCCGCTAAGTAAATCCTCGTCTGCGCTCTCCATGTCAGTGATGAAACTGGTAATTCCCTGAGATTACAAGCTGGATCAGTCACTCCCATTAAATAAGCCGTCTTCTACTGTCACATATAGTTGTTTTAAAGAGAAATGTCATAGAAGGGCCACTCTGTAGCCACAATGACATAACAGGCTTGTGTGCATCCGGACAGACTCTCAAAGGGTTTAAAAACAAAAGGAAACTGCTGGTTTGAGGCCAGTGTATGTCTGCCTTCAGCCTGCTGTGTGGTCTTCTTTCTTGCTGGCAGTGCCTGGAGGGGGAGGAGGAGGAGGGAGGGAGGGGAAGCGTGAAGGCCCTGGGCCCCGGCAGAGCCGCTTGTAGTCCCCCTATGGGATGGCGGAGGCCCGGGGACAGGAGGCCAGACAGATATGTTTTTATGTTTGGGTGAATCTGGAGATTAGTTGCGGCCCGCGAGCCGCGAACCTCCGAGCAGCTGCCACCGTGAGATGAACGAGCCGAAGGAGCAGCACTACGAGGTCACCATTAATGATGGAGGAGAGCGTTAAAAGTGGGCGACGTGAACGTCTGAGTGTCTGTGGAGATGGAGATGGATCGCACATTGTACGCTGTTGTTTCCTTCTGTCGTTGAGTGAAGTGCATAGGGCCCAGACCTGCTGTGTTGTGCAGCGGCTGTAGAACGTGAACACGCCCCTGTTAACACGCCAGGTTTTTCCGATGTAACAAAATGAGACCACGATAAAACATTTCCAAACTGTTTCCACCTTTAGTGTACCTTCATTCGAGAAAGAAACGGCTGCTGGGGGGGAAAATAAGAAAATAAAAAATGTGCAATAAGCTTGCATAAGTGTGCACACCCTAAAACTAATACTTTGTTGAAGCACCTTTTTCTTCTTTTTGCTCTCCTTTCTCTCTTCTCTCTGTCCCCTCACCCCAACTGGTCGAGGCAGATGGCTGCCCCTCCCTGAGCCTGGTTCTCCTGGAGGTCTCTTCCTGTTAAAAGGGAAGTTCTTCCTTCCCACAGTCGCCGAGTGCTTGCTCATAGGGGATCACTGGATTGTTGGGGTTTTCTCTCTAATCCTGTAGGGTCTTTACCTTACAGTGCAAAGCGCCTTGAGGCGACTTTTATTGTGAATTGGCGCTATATAAATAAAATTGAGTTGAATAAAATTGAACCTTTTTCTTTAGTTACAGCATTCAGTCTTGTTGGGTACACACCTGCCATTCATTAAAGTGACTCTGATTAACCTCAAATAAAGTTCAGATTCGCCATATGTCTGGGCCCTGGTGTAGGGTTAGAAGATGGAAGCCTCTTTTTTTTGTTTTTTTGTTTTTTTTACCAAAAAAAAACAAAACATGCAGGCTCAGCTAAATTTACCACAAAAAATACATCGGGTCTCCCAAAAGCATGTGGGAAAATGTGGTCCTGTTTGATGAAACCAAGGTTCAAGTTTTTGGCCACAATTTCAAAAGGTATGATTGGCGCTAAAACAGCACTGTGTATAACCAGAAGAACACCATACCCATGGTGAAGCATGGGGGCGGCAGCATCGTGCTTTGGGTTGTTTTTCTTCAGCTGGAACTGGGGCGTTAGTCATGGTTGGGGGACTTATGAAAAGTATCCGAACACCAGTCAATTTTGGCTCGAAACCTTCAGATATCTGCTAGAAAGCTGAAACTGAAGATTATTTTTACCCTTAAGCAACACAGTGACCCCAAGCATACTTCCAAATTCAACAGAAGAATGACCTCACCAGAAGAAAGTGAAAGATTTGGGATGACCCAGCCAGAGCCCAGATATAAATCCAAGCTTAAATCTGTGGGGTGACCTGAAGAGGGCTGTGCACAAGACATGCCCTCACAATCTGACAGATCTGGAGCACTTTGCAAAGAAAGAGTGGACAAATATGGCCAAGTCAAAATGTCCTGCCCAAAAAGATTGACTGCTGTAATTAAAACAGTATCAATTTTATCTGAGCTCATCATACATTTTTAAAATACTTTTCCTCTGACAGATTTGTTTCTTTTTTTAGTTAAATTGTAAAGGCTACAGGTCACATTAAAGGTGGGAAAAGTTTGGAAATGTTTTACGGTGGTCTCGTTTTTTGTTACACCAGAAAGCCTGGTGTTTGAACAGGGGGTGCGTTCACTTTCTGCATCCACTGCGTGTTTGCTGACTTGTGAGGCTTAGAATGAGTATTGGGGCTCAGCAGCGTAATGAAATCTTCTGCCATATGGGGACCGTTGGGACTCCTGAATGCACTCTGAAAATGCATTCGCTCGCTGAAAGGTTAGGTGAATTTACCGCTGCTACTTTGGTTGCGGTGAATTGGCTCATTATTGTCGAGTGACGCGAGTTTTCTCCCACGCGAACCAGAATCAATGTGTTGTTCATATAAAGGACAGTGCGGTGGCTGGTGAGAGAGCCTTTCTGTCACACTCAAGGGTCCTGGGAAGCTCTTGAGTTTACTGTACAGAAACAACCTGTTCTTAAACAGCCAGCACCGCAGTAACCGGCTAATTACACGTTTCGCTAAATGGGCCCTTTGTGTGCGCAGTCTGAAATTTGCTGGAGGGACTCTTTACTGCCAGTTTCCACATAAGCTGGAAGCTTTTGAAGAAAGCGCACGCTCTTATTGCTCAAAGTCCTCGTAAGTTTTCACCAGACACGAGCGCCGTAACCATCTCCTGCTCCGAGCCTTATTCCCAGTCCGGCTGAAAAAGGAGGCCCCTGCTTGTTTTCCACTGCATGCTTGACATTCCTGCATCGGTGCCTACAAACACACGCTCGCACGCGGTGAGGCAACAGGCGAGCAAAATCAATGAAGGCCTGCTTTTCCGTCAGAAGCGAAGCGGCCCCGGCTGTTCTGTAATCTAATATTAAACTTGAGCAAATAGGGCATCCGCTGTGTTCATGCGAGAGTCTGCGTCTCTGTCTTGCTTCCCTTCTCCTCTGTCTGGGCATTTAAGTTTCTCTTCTACATTTCTCCCTCACTCTGTCTCTGCTGCTTCCTCTTCTGCCTCGCCTCTCGCCCTGCGTGCCCGTCTGTGGAGTTTAGCTTTGTTTCAGTGAGGGGCCGCTCTCGGCCCGCTTCTCAGCCTGCGACCACCATTTCTATTCGTTGCTTCTCCACATCCGTCCCGATCTGTTCCTCTGTGGTGCAGTGCGAGGATTAAACCCACAAGCATCAAACGGCGAGCTAAAGAGGATTGTTTGCTTGTGTTCCATTTTTAATTTTCATGTGTTTTGGTGGAAGATGTAGGTTTTAAGAGCAGAAATGAAATATTCAGTGTTTACCTTAGTATTTCATTCTTGGCACACAGTGGGAAAGCCTTTGGGAACAGATCATCATTCAACTCCTGCACCAGTGAAACTGTAGAAGTTGGGCAATTTGCTCCATGTCGCCCCCTTTTGATATAACCAGTAACACTACGTTCACACTGCAGGCAATTCCTTTTTTTTTTTTTTGCATGGTCGTTCACATTAGAATTTAAATGCGACCGCCTTCAGAATCCAGGGTGAACAGTCTCCGGCCCTGAAGTGACGCGCAGCGGTAAATGCCTCACATGTCAGCGTGTGAGTAAAACTTCACTTTCTTGTTACTGATTAGCTCCATCGACGCTGTTTTGATCTTTTGATCTTGCCGCGTCTTGCCTCCTCCGGCGCAAAATTACGACGTCTGTCTCACTTCAAAGACGGAAAAGTCGGATGAAATGCGACACGGCGGTTCAGACTGAGGTCGCTTTGGAAACATCGGATATGTAACCGATTTAGGACCTCATGTGGAAGTGGGCTGAATCCGATTTGAAAAAAATCTGTTCTGTTCAGACTGTCATGGATTCAGGTATGGGTCACGTATGGGCAGAAAAACTGGATTCCGGCCACTTTTTCCTGCAGTGGGAACGTAGCGAAACCAATAGCACCGCACGTGTTAGGGTAACAGCCATCCACCCTCCGCCCAAATGCAGAAAACTCAACAGGGCGGGTGAGACTCGCACACAGGGAGCGTCTCATTTCCAGCACGAAGAGACAGTTGATTCCTCTCGTTTTATTTTTGACCTGGAGCGCTACTGTGTCACCCAGCTCACGTCCTCCGCTCTTCACCGTGCGCCTCCCCGCACACGGCAACCTTTTCACCGACAGAAAGAGACGAATTAAAAAGCGTTTACAAACGCACAGTCATGTTACTCTCTCGTTTAAAAATCAGTCAGCAATGTCCTTCTCTTGTCTTCTGTCATGTGATGACGACCGCACATCAGCGAAGTCGCTCCACAGTCACACATGTCAACGTCGAAGGATGCTAAAGTCCCGGACACGTCTGTTTTAGTGAATCTCATAATAATGCCAATGCTAATTTAATGCATCAGTGGAGAAATGATGAGCTATCGCCATCGCTGACATCATCGTCCAGCTCTAACGCAGATACTTAACGGTGAGGTCACGCTGGCGTTGCCAGAGATGATTTAATTGCCGTGACTCCTAATCCAAACTGAAATGAAAACTGTGCAGGAAGACGACCGAGAAACTGCGAGCCCCGTCACCGTTCTCCTGAGAGGCAGCTGAGTCAGTTTATTTGGCCGGAATTGCTGTGACGAGTGAATCCGTGTGTGAAGTTTAAGTCGAGTCACGGTGAGCTTTCACATCAAGAGAACCAAAGAGACCAAGCCGTCACAGAGAGTGTCACACCAGGTTAGAACTGCTCCCCAACAAACACTCAGGGAAGCAGGTCAGGGCGTCAGGCGCTTTCAGCCCAAACACTACAAGGGCCTCCCTGAGGGTCACTACTCTCTTGGTGGCCCGGGAAAGAACTGCTTACCATTAGGGGGATTTTAGCTCATCCAGCTAAATGTCTGCAGTTCACAAGAATCGCTACTCCTCCTCCTACAGCGTTGGTCAGATTTTAATCAAGCTTGTACACTATGACCGTCACATAAGTCTTCACCCAAAGGGTGCTTAAGATCACATTTGATGTTTTATAGGCACTTTACCAGTTTCACAAGAATCACTACTCTGCCTAATTTGGGCTAACCTCCCGGCTACACTCGAGCATTTCAGGGCAGTAAAATATTTCCCTGCCCCTTCATTACCATCGTCTTCTCTCTTCTATAGTCTGTCTCTCTCTGCTCTCTTTTCTCTCCTTTCTTTTCCCTGAGATGGCTGCCCCTCCCTGAGCCTGGTACTGCCAAAGGTTTCTTCCTGTTAAAAGGGTGTTCTTCCTTCCCACAGTCACCAAGTGCTGCTCACAGGGGATCATTTGATTGTTGGGGTCTTCTCTCCAATACTGTAGAGTCTTTACCTTACACTGTGAATCGCCTTGAGGTGAGTTTTATTGTGAATTGGCGACATAAACAAAACTGAATTGCACTGAATCTAACGGCACCTAAATCAAGACCGTGCGATAGTTTTTAGCTCGCTTACCTGAAGGACCGATGAATCTGTCCACAATCCACAAGAATTGCTACACGTCCGTGATTATTGGTCAGAATTTATTGACACATGAAAAATGATCACCTAATGGGTCTTTGCCCAAACTGTGCTAAATGTCACGGCCATATTTGTCATTTTATGAGCGCATTTTCATTTTCATAAGAATCACTACTCCTCCTGAAGCATTTGTCAGATTTTAGATAAACTTACTCACACTGACCACCTTAAGGGGCCTTTATCACAGGGTCACATCTGTCATTTTATGGACACGTTTACATTTTCACAAGAATCACTACTTCTAAGAGTATTGGTCTGGATTATCCAGACATTCACCCTCTCCCCCTAATCCAGTTCAGGGTCACGAAAGGTGGGGTAAATCCATTGCAGGACCAGCACAGAGCGAGAGAGAGCGAGAGACCACCGTTAGCACTCACATTCAGGAAGCTGGAGGACCTGAAAGGAACCCGCACAAGCACAGGGGGAACATGCAAGTTCCACAGGGCCCAAGCTGGCCGGCGGGTGGATTCGAGCTTGGTTCCTCTTGCTGTGAGGGAGGGGTACTAACCACTACACCACCGTGCTGCCCCTTTTGGATTTTATACATAAATGCCATCGGGTTTATTAAGGTTAAACTGGGTTAGAGACAGAACTAGGGTTGTTGTCCTGAATATGATGGTTTGTTAGCCTCCTTGACTTTTCAGTGGATTTAAGTCCTCGTTAGTTTGTGCAACACAGCCAACCAATAACTAGAAAGCAGAATACTTTATTTCTGTACTTCACACATTAGGATAACCCATGACTTGTGATGGATCGTCAGCCGGCTTTCCTGGTGGAATCTCACTGCCGGTAAACACCCCTCTGTGTCGCATCAGCCAGAATGGCTTAGAAACAACTATGCCACAACTACAAGTTACAAAATGCTGCAGTCACATCTGCGTGTCGAGTTTCATGACAACAGCTGGGCTGGAAAAGAGAAGTGTCCCTGAAAGCACCCATTACTTGGAAAATCAGCACAACCAAGTGTCACATGAACTGTGTACTTTAGAAGCTGGTAGCCGTTTCAGCTTCGACCTGATTGGACGCTTGCATTCTCACATACGCGTCTGTCAGGTGATGTGTAGAAGAGGGTTTCAGACAGCTGCAGAAGAAGAAAATGCACCTATGCTTCTTTCCACATGGCCGCAACCAACACTCAGTCGGTGACCTTAAGGGCTCCTGTCATATTGGAGAACAATTTTGGTACCATGTACCTGATCATCTTCATTTTATGGGAAGAAGCAACAGTAATCAGTGGAAGCAGGTTTAGACTCCTGCACCAGACTTCAGCTTCTCCTTAGAAAGAGAATGACCGATTGCTTGGGCCAAAAAACAAACCAAAGCACTCAACAAATAACCAGAAATCAGAGAGTTTGAATGATCGAAGTGCATTTGAAGCAGTTTGGTTGTCAGGCTTGCTTGTAGTCACACGCCGTCCCTGGAGTAGACTAGTTAAAGATCAAGGTGGAAAAACCTGTAGTGACTCCAGCTTCTTCCAAGGTGAGGTAATGAGTGTAAACTTGACAGTGCAGGTGATGTAAGTGTAAATGAGCTGCTTGTCACTGAAGAGCTCAGCCGACAGAGGAGAGACTTTGTTCTCCAAGGCTTCCTCTCTCTTCTGCCTGCCTCTCGGTTGCCGTTCTCTGCACTCGAGCGTTCCTAAAGCTGCTCCGCCTGTCAGCCCGCGATGCAGCGTGCCGCTTACTCAAACAGCGGCTGACGGGGGTACATCACCTATTTAACGTGCGCACCCCAGCTCTCTCGCTCTTCTCCTCCTCGCTCCACTGCTCTTTGTGGTTTAGCCTGACCCTCGCGTGTCGTTCACCGTCTCTCTCGTCCTGTGGGCCGGACTCACACTGGGACAGCATGTACCCAGAGAAGGTAAGAGCGCCTAACCGGCCTGCTTTTGATGACACCAGTGAATTATTTTTCTAGCGCTGCCCGCCTCTGCTTTTCTCTCCAGCTCTTTCCGTGTCCTGGCTGTTTGCGCGCCACTCTCAAACCACCTCATTCCCTCCTGCCCGTGGCATTTCACCTTGAAACATTCAGGCCGACAGCACCGACTGCTGCGTGTACTCTTATGCGTTTGATATGCTGTCGGGGCACGTGTGGGTGTTCTCGTGTGGGATTTATTTAGAAAGTAACTTAGCCGCTCCCTCCCCTCCACTGTGTTTTCCACAGAGGTCTGTGTTTGCATACAAGTGATGCTGCTCGGGGCGCTGGGCACTCAGTCCACAGTTACATAACTGATAACTGGCTGTGTCCGGAGCCTTTTAAACAGCTGCTAGTCCGTTCCCCCCAACCAGCGGCCTCTGGCTGTAGGTGAGCGGCCAGGTCGGGCTGATCTTAAGGCTCTCGCCGATACTGGTGGTGGTGATTCCAAAAAGTTCTAATATTGGTATATAGTTGCAGTGGCAGATATTCTAAACTAATATATAACATAACGTTTCTAAATTCTCCAACCAAGTCATCTTTGTCTGTGCTACTTTCTGTAAAGCAAAAGCAGAAAACACAAATTAATGTTTCCCCTCACCCCCAACCGGTTGAGGCCGATAGCTGCTGCTCCCTGAGCCTGGTTCTACTGGAGGTCTCTTCCTGTTAAAAGGGAGTTCGTCCTTTCCACAGTCGCCAAGTACAGGGTGTTTTAAAAAGATGGACCCAAATTGAAATCTCTGTGGTGCTGCAACCACCAATCACCCATGAATGAAACGTTTGCCACATGTAAAAACGGGGTGTAGCTTTTTAAAAGAACGCAACTAACCGTTTGTAACTTTGTGTAATTGTCCCACATTGCTATCAAGAAATGTACCGCATTGAAATCAGGTCCATCTTTTTGAAACGCCCTGTACTTGCTCTCGGGGGATGGGCTGATTGTTGGGGGTTTTTTTCTCGTACAGTAGAGTCTTTGACGATCAAAGTTTCTCTAAAATGCTGGCATATGCAGAACTGTTGATGTTACCTTGGGCGTAACCATAGTGTATTCATAGTGAATTGGACGTATGCATAACGTATAGGCAACTTGTATGGACCGTTTTGATAGCTGCCAATACGCCATTATATGGTAGCTGTAAGTTAGAAACATGTTCAGTAAGTTCTGTGGTCGTCCGGAACACGTCAAATACGTCCACACGTCAATATGCGCTGGAGATAAGTTCACTGTAAGTTACACATAGATTCAAAGCATGTTACTTATAGGTTAGAAATAAGTTTTGGGTACGCTAGACATTATCTCCTTGGGTGAACGTGTGTGGCCGATTGCATAACTTACGGCCAGCGTATGTGGGATGTATGAGCCACATGCTGGCACGCGTCGGAAATACATTGCAGATTTTGTTCATGCACAAAATTTTTCGGCGACCTCACCGTACTATGACGTATACCAGCGTGCTTCTTAACTTATACAAACTTTCTAAGAACGTGTTCAACGTACGCCAGCGTATTCGCTGAATTTTTCATAGGTGGGCATGCGCTGGTCAAATCATCAAGGTGTGACGGGACCCTGCCTTACAGTATGAAGCGCCTTGAGGGGACTTTTGTTGTGAATTGGTGCTTTATAAATAAAACTGAATTGAACTGAACTGAGTGACAGACTGTGCCATGAAGATGTATGCAGCTAATGGAACGGTAACCGTGACGTCCGTTTGGCCACGTCAGAATCAAGCGTTCCTCTGCAGCATTCTGGGTCTCTCTCTGCGTTCACCTTGAGGGATCACAGTCGGCACAGCGCTGAAGTGGAGCACCATCAGTCAGCCTCAGTGCTTGGCTTTGTGCTTATTTTTCTTCGCCCCCACACTAGTTTCGCCTGCATAAAGACTGAAATTTGAAATCCTGTCATGGTGCTTCTGTTTATTCCTGAATATTTTTTCTATCTAAAGCGCAGAACTCAACGTGATTAAAGCTGTTGCATGTAAATTCAGAGCTTCTCCGAGTTCACTCTGTGGGCAAATCAGTTCTGTTGTGTTATAAACTTGTATCTTTAGTGCTCCTGCCCTCCTCGCTTCTTTCTCCATGTATCTTGGCTGCTCTTTGACTTGTTGCACTCTGTCTTTGAGTGTAACAGCTTGCATTTCTCAGCGATTTGGTGAAACACTGCAGGAGTTTCCTGCAGATCAAAGACAATATTTGAGAGCCGTCCGCTGTTTCTCTCCTCACTGTTCTCCTCAGGAGACGTGCAGCTGGGCGCTGGTTGCCAGCGTGTGGGAGGACTGGTGGAAGCATCGGAGCGTAGGAGTCTCGAGGCATCAGGGGGCACGTATTGTCTCTGTCATATGCCACTGCTATCATTAATTACTTAGCACAGCTGCCAAAGAGACAGCGAATCGATCAGCGCTGAGATAGTTCTGCTGGCGGCTGTCTTGCCAGAGGACATTTACTGTTAAAGGGGGATTGGAATTGGCCTGTCACATCTTCTAGTAGCTGTTGGACTGTACAGGCGTGTGGAAAGGTGTAGAGCAGTTGCTGATTAACCTCACACATCACATAGCTAAAACCTGCACGCACGTCAGTGTTTTGCACATTCAGCCTAATACTGACTGTTGTTCTTGCGATTGCGTTTGCATTTTGTGGAAATCAAGTATTATTAGTCTTGTTGGTGTTTTGTTGATAAAAGTAGGGCAGTGCTGGCGTCCAGGCTGGCCGTAGTGCTGGGCGGTGCTCCTTAAAATTCATGCATGATGTGAATTTTTAGGTCATCTGGGAAAGGACTGATGAATCCAACCCTCTGCATGTCCTCCTTCACTACATCCAACAACCTTCTCTGTGGTCTTCCTCTTCTCCTCCTGCCTGGCAGCTCCATCTTCAACATCCTTTGTCTAATATGTCCACTATCCCTCCTCTGAGCATGCCTAAACCATCTCAGCCTTGCCTCTCTGACTGTATCTCCAAACTTCTCAACCTGAGCTGTCCCTCTGATGGACTCATTTCTAATCCTGTCCATCCTGGTCACTCCCAGTGAACATCTCAACATCTTCAATTCTGCCACCTCCAGCTCTGCCTCCTGTCTTTTTTGTCAGTGCCACCGTCTCCAAACCATACATCATAGCAGGTCTCACTACCGTCTTGTAAACCTTCCCTTTCACTCTTGCTGCTATCCTTCTGTCACAAAGCACCCTTGATGCTCATCTCCGCCCACTCCACCCTGCCTGCACTCTCTTCTTCACCTCTCTTGTG
>VUQH01056314.1:0-11579 GCA_015106775.1 Etroplus canarensis | reverse complement strand
TCACATACTCTTCCTTCAAGATGACCCCTACTCCATTTCGCTTCCATAGTATATCTACCTTCTCTCCATCATATCAGCCAGCTCTCTCCCTTTACCAGTCATAGTCCCTACATTTAAAATCCCCACTCTCACCTGCACCCTCCTACCTCTCCTTCTCTCTCTCTGCTTCCTAGCACGCTTTCCCTCTCTCCCCCTCCTTGGTCTTCGGCCAACAGTGGCATAGTTTCCACCGGCACCCTGTTGGCTGATGGCACCAGAGGCGGTCGTTGTTAACCAGGGCTGCGACCAATCCGGTATGGAAGTCGTGTTATGAATCCGCATATTTGATTTGGCAAAGTTTTTACGCCGGATGCCCTTCCTGACGCAACCCTCACCATTTACCCGGACTTGGGACCTGCACTAGGAGTACACTGGTTTGTGGGCCCCTGTGGCTGGTTTTTCCTACCGGTCATACCGCATAACCAAATTTAAACACTATGTGTTTTTGTTTTATCTGTTTCATACAGAGGCAATATTCATTTACAGTGTACATAAATGTAGTTTCTGCTGCTTGCTTCTTTTTCCCCCAACAACAGGTCACTACAGATTAATCCACACTGGTAATTTGGCTGAGGTTTTATGCCAGATGTCCCCACCTGGAATCAAACCAGGGACCTTTTACTTGTAAGGCAAAAAATGTAAACCACTACAATACAGGGCCACTACCTACAGTATACTTACATGTATATATTTTGTGTTTTTTTCTAAAAGGAATATATATTTTTCTCTTTTTTACTTAGTTTAAATTTCCCTTTTAGTTTATATTCTTATTATTTAATCAGTTACCTTCAGCTGCTCCCTTCTATTCTCCCCAAGAGGTCACCACAGCAAATTGGCAGAGGTTTTACACTGGATGCCCTTCCTGATGCAACCCTCCATGGTGAGAGGGGCTTGTGTCCCCACCTGGAATCAAACCAGGGACCGTTCGCTTGTAAGGCACATGTGTAAACTACTACACTATTACATGTTTATATAAGTAACCCCCTCTTTAAAAATATATATATGAGCAACAATTAATTTATAAATTGTGATGTAAATTGATAAGTCTGGTTTTAATTTAATCTATATATCTATATATCTATCTATAACTCAAATTCCCAAAAAGGCTAGGAATGCTGTGTGAAATATAAACAAAACACAATGCAAATCTCATAAATCAATACTTTATTCACAAAAGAACATAGAAAACATATCAAATGCTAAAATTGAGACTTTTTGCTATTTCATGGAAAATACTAGCTCATCTTGAATTTGATGGCAGCACAACATCTCAAAAACAGTTAGGACAAGGGCAACAAAAGGCAGGAAAAGTAAGGGGTACTAAAAGGAAACAGCTAAAGGAACATGTAACAAATAATTAAGTTAATTGGCAACAGGCCAGTAAATTGGGTATAAAAAAGAGCACCTTAGAGAGGCAGAGTATCTCAAAAGTAAAAAGTGGGCAGAGGTTCGGCAATCTCCAAGAAACTGTCAAAGAGATTTTAAGTGATGACAAATTGTGGAGCGATTTCAGAATAATGTTCCTCAATGTAAAATTGCAAAGGACTTTGACTATTCCATCAGCTACAGTACATGATATCATCTAAAGATTCCAAGATTCTGGAGACATCTCTGTGAGCAAGGGACAAAACCAATGCTGGATACTGGTGATCTTCAGGCCCCACATAATTCTGTCCTGGAAATCACTGCATGGACTCAGGAACACTTCCAGAAATTACTGTCTGTGAACACAATTCACCATGGCATCCACAAATGCAAGTTAAAGCTCTATCAAACAAAGAGGAAGCCATATGTGAACATGATCTTGAAATGCCTTTGCCTTCTCTGGATCAAAGCTCATTTAAAATGAACTGAGGCAAAGTGGAAAACAATTCTGTGGCCAGACAAATAGAAATTTAAAATTCTTTTTAGAAAACATGGGCACCACATCCACTGGACTTAAGAGGATCATCTGGCTTGTTTTCAGCACTCAGTTCAAAAGCTTGTATCTCTGATGGTATGGGGGTGCATTAGTGCCTATGGTACTGGCAATTTGCACATTTAGAAAGGCACATTCAGTGCTGAAAGGTATATACAGAGCAGCATATGTTTGCCTCCAGATGAAATCTTTTTCAGGGAAGGCCTTGCATATTTCAGCAAGACAATGCTAAACTGAATACTGCAGCTATAACAACAGCATGGCTTCATAGTAGAAGAATCCAGGTGCTGGACTGGCCTATCTGCAGTCCAGACCTTTCACCAGCTGGAAACAGTTGATGATTTGATGATTCATGAAACGGACAATATGAAAAGGAAGACCTCTGAGGACTGTTGAGTCATGAGAATCCTATATCGGACAAGATAGGGACAACGATACGTTGAGAAATTCCATTGGTTTTTTTTTTTTTCTTTATTCTTTTTGTTTTATGGACCCCAAAAATCCAGTATCAGTTGGACTCTGTAGTCACTATTATGACACAACACTATCATGAGTCTTTTAATATACTGTATAATGGTATCATGAGAATATGCAAGTCAGTATAGTATCATGACTAACCTAACTCTATACAGAATGGTGAGTGGCATTTTCTATTTTATCTGTTTTTCTAATCTATTTTCTTTACTGAACAGCTGAATGTACAATAACTTTCAAATAATGCAGTGTAATAAAATATATTATAGTGGTCTTGAGGTATATAGTGTCCCTGTAACGTAGTGGTTTGCGCATTCGCTTTTCAAGCAGGAGGTTCCTGGTTCGATTCCAGGTGGGGACACAAACCCCTCTCACTATGGAGGGTTGCGTAAGGAAGGGAATCTGGTGTAAAACCTCTGCCAGATTACCAATGTGGATTAATCCGCTGTGGTGATCCCTTGGGGAGAATACAAGGGAGCAACCAAAGGTAGGGTCTTGAAGGACATAGGCGTGTCAAACCACATCTCTCAAAACTGAAGAGTTGTATTCTCAAAAATAGGTATTTGATTTATTTTATTATTTGGTTTAATTATTATTTGATTGGATTTATTTTATATTTTATTATTATTTGGATTTATTTTTGCCTTTATTACCCAGTACAGTGCAGGGTGACAGGAAAGTGGGGAAAGCATGAGAGTGGATGATATGGCAGGAAATGGTCTGGGGCAGACTCGAACCCAGGTCCCTGAAGTTACTTTGTTACAGCAGTAATAACAAAAACAGTGAAGCGCTCAATAAATCAAAATCCAACATGATGCAACAAGGAGCTCACATCTAGAACGCAGGCCCTGTGGCAAAGAACCTCCAGACTGTCCCTGTGGCAGCAAAGCTGAAACAGATGTTAGAGGGAGGTGTTCAGCTACATGTCTGGCAAGTGGTGCAGAGGATGGTCAGGACCCATTAGTTATCCATAGCCATTCATCACAACCACAGTTACTTGGATGATCTATGTTTCAGCTGATGGAGGAATCCAAACAGTGTGTGGATTCAAACAACAGCAAGCGAGTAATATGGACACACTAGAAGTTCAATATTCAGGACAGAAAAACATTCCCTTGCAGCAACATGTCTGGGATTACACACCTTTTCAATCTCAACTACTGCAATCTCTCCGTACCCCTCCTTACTGCTCAGATTAACATCTCTGTCTGCCCGAAAAGTCCTGAAGCCAGGTGTGGTCACGCTGTGATCCAGGAAATGTGGTGGGGTCTCACTGTAACATTCTTATGAAACACATACTACGCTCACTGTGTTTCCTTTGCACCAAATTTATGCATATATTCTATAGAAATAAATCTTCTCAAGCCACCAATATCATAGCATCTTGATTTTGTCAAAAGGTTCAGGCCAAATGCTCGTCAGTGACATATTAAAAGATCTTTTTTTTTAAAATCTCATGTTCAAAACCTTCCACAAGGCCATGAACCAATCAAAAGAATGTGAAGAAACTGCTGTGACTTTATGTCCAAAATGTCTCCATATTGCGTCAAAGAGATATCAAGTGATGATGAATTTGACTGGGCCTAACTTTCGTGCAACCTTACAACAATGAACCACCAGATGGTGCTGCAAGTCAATCTAAACTCAATTTAATGAGGCAAGTCATTAAAAAATATTCAATGGTGATCTGGTAAAAGGTAAAGTATCTTGAGGAAACATGGGTAGGACTAAAAAGATGTATCAAGTTAAAAAAAAAAACAAAAACAGAAGCACACACCCAAAATGCAGAATCTGAAAAGATTTCAACACCCATTGCAAAATGTACACTATATGGACAAAAGTATTGGCCCACAGCTCTTAATCATTGAAATCAAGTGTTTTATTCAGTCTCATTGCCACAGCAGTAAAAAAAAAAAAGAAAAGAACTACTAGCCTTGTAGTCTGAATTTTGCACTTTATACACAGTTTTCTGCCTTTCATGAGTATTTTTGTTTATATATAACAGAGCGTCTTTAACAAAATGCAATTTCCCCCATAGGATTAATATTGGGGATGTTATTTCTGGGGTTGGCCTGGGCCCCTTAGTTCCACTGAATAGAAATCTTAATGCATCAGCTTACCAAAAAAATTTCAGACAACTGTTTCCAACTTTGTGGGAATTTTGCGGAAGGGCCTTTTCTGTTGCAGCACAACTGTTCCCCTGTGCACAGAGCAAGGTCCATAAAGGCATAGTTGGATGAATTTGATGTGGAAGATCTTAACTGGGCCACACAGAGCCCTGACCACAACGTAATCAAGCACCTTTAGAATGAAATAGAATGGAGGCTGTAAGTCAGTCCCTCTCACCCCACATCAGTATCTGACCTCACAAACGCTCTTCTGGATGAATGAGCAAAAATCCCCAGACACACTTCAAAATCTTGTAGAAAGCCTTCCCAAGAGAGTGGAAGCTGTTACAGCTGCAAATGGGGGATGGAGGGGATGAGGAGCCAACTCAATATTAATGCCTATGGATTTAAAAAGCTCCTAGAGCTGTGATGCGTAGGCAGCTCAATACGTATGTCCATATAGAAAGATTTTACAATGTTTAAGAATAAAAGGCAATTTGTGCAAACTGGTCAGTGGATTTGCTAGAAATAACCAATAAGGCAGGCATGCATTGAATTCAACAAATTTTTTATTGCAATTTTTTCTCCTTTTCACCTCCCTCACACCAATGAATCTCAAGATGAGTCTTCTCCACAAATACCCAAGGCATTTTTTAAAATGTGAACTGATCACATTTCAAATACTTCACTTAGTCTCTGCTACAACAAAGAAAACAAAACAGTAACACCGTGACCTTTTTATCCTGAGTGGAGGCTTTTAACACAATTGTGAATATTCATTATTTTTATGTAATTCACTTGCTCTTGTGACAACAGCACTATAAAAAAGAAATGTTATGAGACTTAAGATGAAATACAAAAAAAGGACTCATTACATGCAAAATATAACAAGTTAAATATGTAAAGTGTGAAAGCCTCCCAGTTTTTCACTAATGTTTCTACCATATTCCTTTAGCGGATGAAGTTCATAAAACTTCTGCGACTTATAGGCTTCTGAAAAAAATCGTATTGCTAATTTCAAAAGTGCATGGCTTCATGTTGACCAAAAGAGGCAGTTTGAAAGGATATTTTACTCCAAGTGTCAAAAAGGACTAGCTGTAATGCCTGGAAATGAAAGAGGCAGAAAAAACAAACCACCAAAAAAGACAAACAAATAAAAACACTACTAGTGGTTTTGAACTTTGAGACACCAAACAGTGGAGAAAGAGTGATACTGCAGTAAATGGAAATGTATATATAAACTTTTGCTTCTCCATTTTTTGCGTTATTCCTGAGATGTGTTCAAAAAATAAATTAAAAATATAGATTATGTATATCACATTTTCAATGGAACATGCTACACCATTTATCTGCCAAACAGCACCTATTTGAGAAAAAAAAAGCATTATATTGAAAGACATGAAATGTGGCAGATGGACAGCATTTTTGATTGGCAGCCAGCTTTTGGCTGAGCTGTCTTGCAGGTCACAAGGTCAGGCTCAGGACTCCACATGCAATTTAAAGGAGGAAACGGGAACTGTGTCTCTGCTGCTTCGACTGGTCACAGGGCGAGAGGTCAAAGGCAGACTCACAGTAGTCAGCATTTTGTAAACATATTCACATCGTCACAGAGCCCTTATCAAAACACACAAAGAACAGGAAACATTTCCTCATCCATAACAAGAGGTGTTGCACGCAACTATAGTAGAGACGACAAAGGTACAGCTCACACATAGTTCAGTCTTTCCAGTGATGCTCCCATATGTCGCTTTGGTCATGGTGTTGCTTGTTTGCACAAATAAACAGATTGCTCCCTCCTAGTATCCATATGCACCAATTCTGTTATACCGAGTGCAGAGGAATGACAAATTTACATCCAAAGGGTGAATGATAGGTGATGCCAACTTCTTGGTAAACCAGTTTAGGGAGGCCAATGTCACAGAGGTAGACTCGGCTCTCTTTGTCTGCCAAGGGTAGCGGGAGGCCTAAAGAGAGGGTCCACTTTGCGTCCACACTCTGAGGCTGCTCGCTGACTGGAGGATCAATACTTAGAACTGGAGCCCGGTTCTTGTTGGCCCAGTCAGCAGCTGATTGGTACCAGGACTGCTCCCTCAGCAGTGGGTTTTCATGGCTGTCCAGGCAATTGATGACAAGATCGACTGGGCTCGCAGGCAAGTCTGAGACACAGATGGCAGTGAAGAGAGGGAAGTGTTTTTTTAATTTGCAAGATAGGAAAAATGCTGGTGCATGTGAACCCACGACAAACTGTACATGGAGACACTATAAAGTGTCAAAATAAAACTCAAATATGCACATCATAAACAGACTGAATTTAGGAGCCACTTCTAAAAAAGTTGGTGCATCAAACCATTTGGCAGCTTCAGTACTGGGCTGCTCTTAACAAAATAATAGTGAAAAATCACAACCCAAGACTGGATCATCTCATGTTAATTTTGGTTAACTAGAAACATTCAAGAGGTAAAAAATCAAGTCTTCTCAGTTATAAATTTGCTTCCAAAACTGATTTTCCATGTAAAGAGGGATTCAGGAAGGGTGCACCTCCACTAGAGGGCAGCATTTGCCTGTCCTAGTCTGTTCCAGCGGGACAAGATTATTATTTGCATTCAAGACTATCTTGACTTAGCCCTTTACCCAAGTAATTGAAAACTGTGTAGACCAGGGCCTGAATACTAAATACTCTCCGCGGGTGAGTTTTACCTTTGATGCTGGCCACCTGCTTGCCACTCGTCTTGGTGAAGAGGCTGATCTCACTGGTGACTGACTCTTGCATCTTGACAAAATTGGGCAGAAACAAGATGACCTCCACTTCATGGTTGGCTAAATGTCTACCGCAGCTGATGCCCTGGGCTCCCTGAATATGGGGCCCACACAGAAGCACCACGGTGGGCCTTTGGTGGACGTTTTCCGGGGTGAGCCTGGAGACATCCAGAAAAGACAGCCAATTCACCACAAAATCACAAACGATGATGAGCACATAAATTACCGACATAAACAAACTGCTGATGAAATTTTAGGTCAAACCAGTCATCTCAAGTTTATTGCAAGGAGAATTCCAGTCAGCCAGTGACTGGTATTCTAACTTACATGCACTGTCAGTTCACCATTTTACAATGTTTTTTTAACCACCATTCTGATAATATTTAGGAAGGCATCTGATCAGTGCTTAACTAATTTTGTAACATCAAATCCAAGTATCTTCGCTTTATAAGAAGAACAAGGAGGCAACAGACTGCAAGCCCACCCACAGAGCCATTATCTCAACATCGTGAAGTCAGTTTAAAAAAAAAAAAAAACACAAGTGAGAGACTCCACAGAAGAGCTGCAAAGTGATCTCCATGATGCTTGGAACAACCTTTTATAAAGAGGAAGAAACTGGTTACATCAAATACTGATTTGGTTAATTTTCTTCTCTTTACTGTACAAAACTAGTTAAATTAGGTAGTTATATCTGGAAAGCATCCTAACTTTATTTTTAGAACTGAAACATCTGCAAAGTACTGCACATGTAACAAGACCTAGGGCACAAGAAGTTGGTTAACATTTAAGTGTAACTTGCTTTATAAGACATCCTGGCTCATTGTTAAATTGTATTAAATGAGGAAAAAATTAGCCCAGAAAAAGACTTTAATAAAACTTTAACAAATATTACTGAAAAACTGTAGTGCTCAGCAAAAATCCCAGGTATTGTGGCATCTTTGCTGATGTTGGCAACTTTTTCGGTTGCCTGCTTTAGTTCTTTTAAAAAAAAATGACCTGTCCATGCTGGTTTTGCACAGCTGGTATCATTAATAATTCTTGTTCGAAGTAAAACATGGCTTAGGTTTGCAAAAAAACCCACAAAGGTTATTTGAAATGAGGTCAAGGTTGCTCCCAATAAAATTACTCACATGAAAGAGTAAAAAAAAATGAGTTCTTTCAGTAAACTATGAAATTCTGTGTATTCAATGAAGATTAATCAGTCCTGTTAACAGTTTGATACGTTCAAGTGTTTTCAATTAGGCACCACAAATCCAGGTGTGCTACTATTCAGAATAGTTAATCATGGTGCACAAAAACAGAATTGTATGATCATTCACTGGCCACTTTATTATATACACCTGTTCAATTGCTCATTAACTAAAATATGTTATCAGCCAATTACATGGCAGCAATTTCTTGCATTTAGACATGGTCAAGGTGACCTCCTGAAGTTCAAACCGAGCATCAGACTGAGGAAGAGAAGTGACTTAAGTGACTTCGATCATGACATGGTTGTTGGTGCCACACGGGCTGGTCTGAGTATTTCTGAAACTGCTAATCTCCTGGGATTTTCCTGCACAACCATCACTAGAGTTTACAGAGAATGGCCCCCAAAAAAGAGAAAACATCCAGTGAGTGGCAGTTCACTGGGCAAAAATGCATGGTTGATGCCAAAGGTCAGAAGAGAAAGGCCAGACTACTTTGAACTGATAGGAAGGCAACAGTAACTCAAATAACCACTTGTTACAACCAAGTTATGCAGAAAAGCATCTGAATGAACAATGCAACAAGACCTCACCAGGAGCCACTCCTGTTAGCCAAGAATGGAAACTAAGGATACAATTTGAAAGTCCAAAGTTGGCCAATAGAAGATAGGAAAAAAGTTTCCTGGTCTGAGTCTCAATTTCCAATGCAACATTTGGATGGTAGTTCAGGCTGGTTTTGGTGCTGTAATGGTGTGGGGGATGTTTTCTTGGCACACTTTAGGCCTCTTAATACTAACCAAGTATTGTTTAGACACCACAGCTTACCTGCCTATTGTTGCTGACCGTGTCCACCCTTTTATAACCAGAGTGTACCCATCTTCTGATGGTTGCATCCAGCAAAATAACATGCTGCCGCCCCATGCTCAGATCATTTCAAAGTGGTTTCTTGAAAATAACAATCTATGCCAAAAAATAGGATCCAACCCAAAAATACAAGTAAAGCGCATCTAATGAAGTGACCAGTGAATGTACGTATACATCTTTTAATAAGTCAAGAAGTGATCTTTGTAATTTTTCACCGTTACTGTATTTATTCTTACATACACTGTGTGCTCAATTTTTAGAGGAATTTCCAAACTAAGTACATAAAAAATGTGAAACAAACAAAAAGCAACCTGCTTCCCATCAGAGATTCTTCATGAATGGATTGACACAAACTACAGCAAATGTTTTATAAAGTCTTGTATACCACTATAAGTTTTATCATCAAATTGAACTGACTGAAGAATTAATTGAGCGTTTGCTGACCGTCACTGAATAGGTGTACACCACTTTAACATCTTGTGATCCTGGCACTACAACACAATCTTAAACCTGATCTAGTCATTCCAATGTAAATCTGAGACACGCAAGTATTGCAGCGCAAAACTAATGAAAGGCCTGAGACAATAAACCAGTTTGTTATATGAGCTACTGCACTATGTTTCTTTGATCTTAAATAAGCCTTTGCTGCTCTTAAAGGCACATGTAAACAATACCAAAAGAGGGTTGCTTTGGTCTGCTAAGATGTTCTTGACCTGCTCTGTGACTGCTTAATGTAGAATGTAGTGCTTTCCTAAGACAATAAACCTTTTTTTTTTTTAAAGTGAAAACTTGGTAGTAAAGATGATTGCCATGGAAACTGAAAAACATGACATGAAAACAGTAAGTTGGGCAGACCAGCTCTAATGACTGCAAACTAAATCAGACAAGGGTGTTTAGCACACTGCTGCACAGTCTTATTATGATACAAACAACTAACCCACTAACCAGCCATGAGGCTGGTAACTCTTTCAGACTTCCCCACAACACTGATTGGTATTCCTTACCTGTTTGGTCCACCTAGCAGAGTGAGAGCCATCTGGCTGGAGCAAATACCAACTGCTTCCAGCCTGCGCTCAAGAGACAGGCCCCAGCGATCTGCAGCTGCTAGGAGTTGTTTATGAAGTTCATAGGGTACGCTGGGAACCACCAGGCCTGTATCTGTAGAAGGAAAACAATATGTCAGACATATACTGTGTTAAAAACATTCTTTCATTTCAGGAGAACACTACTGAGGTTTAAGTTGCATCTCATCTGCAATACATCTTTATGAGCCCTGCTGTCATTTTGCCATTTATCTTCATCAGGGCACCTTTAGAAACAACAGTTGAAGCAAAAGTTGAACCTAAAAATAGGATGTTGTAGATAAGGGCAAACACTGGTCTATAGATAAACACATTTTCTAGTTCTTAGGGATTGGTAGTTAAGTGTAAGTAAACCATTAGGGAAAGGCCCTTCTGCCTACTCCTGACCTGATCTTGTTCCCATCACGGAAGATTCTCTATTTCTCTTCCTGTTTGTCACTGCTGTCTGAGGCAACAAAGGGAAGATTGGCAGCCTTTACAAAACATGACAAACACGAGGCAGTCAGAGTGATAACGCCTATTCCCCCTGGGCCCTGGGCTCACACGCAAAACTGCATGGTTTCTGACCAATTCCCAGCTCTCAGCTGCGGGACAGGGTTGCACTGGGCTGGACCCCCCACACTGCCTGCTGTCTCAGTCAAAACATACAGCAGGTTAGCGTGACAAAAAAGGGGACCAAAAAAAAATATATCATACACACATTATAACACCTGCATCTATATCCTACCAGCTTGTTATGAGAGACTGGGCAGGACTCAACATAGTAGAGGGATGGTGGTGACTGGGCTTAAAAAAAAAAAACTTCCATTCATCTCTTAAAATAGACTGATGGCATATTTCGCAATGGCCATCTAACAACAAAAATTTAACCCAACAACATAAATCATTGACTAGACATTTATTGTTAGGATTTGTCACCCACCTACTTGAGTATTTTATGTAAAGAACTGCGTAAAGCATTTTCAAATGGTTTTGACTTAGATGGACCACGTGTTGGTACTTAGCTAATCAAGATTCAAGATTCAAGAGCTTTTTATTGTCATTTCAACCACATATAGCTGACGCAGAACATAGTGAAATGAGATGGCGTTTCTCCAGGACCTGGTGCTACATATAAACATATAGACATATGACAGGAGGGTTGTTTTTT
>VUQH01056309.1:46294-63968 GCA_015106775.1 Etroplus canarensis | reverse complement strand
AAATTGAAGCCTTTTTTTCCCGGTTAGCCTCACTGATTAGTGGTTTTCTTAGGGCTACACAGCTGTTCAGTCCCAATCCCTTGAGTTCCCTTCGCATTGTGCGTGTGGAAATGGTCTTACTTTCACTATTAAACATAACCCTGAGTTCTACTGTTGTTTTTCTTCGATTTGATTTCACCAAACGTTTAAGTGATCGCCGATCACGATCATTCAGGATTTTTTTCCGGCCACATTTCTTCCTCGAAGACGATGGGTCCCCACTATCCTTCCAGTTTTTAATAATGCGTTGGACAGTTCTTAACCCAATTTCAGTAGTTTCTGCAATCTCCTTAGATGTTTTCTCTGCTTGATGCATGCCAATGATTTGACCCTTCTCAAACAGACTAACATCTTTTCCACGACCACGGGATGTGTCTTTCGACGTGGTTGTTTAAGCAATGAGAAGCAACTCATTGCACCAGTTGGGATTAAATAACTTGTTTCCAGCTGAAAGATAATCGCCCATGCAGTAATTATCCAATAGGAGGCTCGTACCTATTTGCTTAGTTAAATCCAGGTGGCGACTTTTTTTTTGGCCAGGCAGTGTATAATACACGTCTACATTTATAAATAAAAAGAAACATTCACAAGTACAAATAATGAACATATCCATGTCCATATTCATGATTATGAGTTATTTTCTTTCTGTTAGGATGCGTGAGAGACTGTTTATACTTTTTAGCTTAATCAAACATTAATACCGTCACATTTCAGAGCTGTGCTACTCACTGAAGAGAAGCGTGGCTAATATTTATCATTTATGACCTCATTTTTGTATGTACAGAGCCACATATAGTAGCTTGCAAAGCACATTCACCTTCTTTGGCATTTTTCCTATTACTTTGCGCTGCAACATGTAATTCAGATAGATTTTTAAAAAAATATATATACACATATAATGGACCTACACAAAATGGTCCCAGTTGGTGCAGTGAAATGAAGAAAACAAAATATATTTAAAAAAAATGTAATAATTACCAAAAAACAGTGTTGGGTGCATATGTGTTCAACCCCTTTGCTTTGAAGCCCCTAAATGAGATCTGGAGCTAACAATTACCTTCAGAAGTCACATAATTAGTTACAAGATGTCCACCAGTGTGCGATCTATGTGTCATATGATCTAAGTATATACACACCTGTCCTGAAAGCCCCAGAGTCTGCAACACCACTAATCAAGAGGCACCACCAAGCAAGCAACACCATGAAGACCAAGGAGCTCTTCAGACAGGTCAAGGATAAAGTTTTGGAGAAGTACAAATCAGGGTTGGATTATAAAAAAAAAAAAATTGGAAACTTTGAAAATCCCTGAGAACGCCATTAAATCACCAAAATCATCAAAATGGAACAAATATGACACCACAACAAAGCAGCCTAGAGAGGGCTGTCCACCAAAACTCGCAGACCGAGCCTGGAGGGCATTAATCAGAGAGGCAACAAAGAGACCAAAGGCAACCCTGAGGGAGCTGGAACGCTCCACGGGGGAGACTGTCCATAGGACCACTATAAGCTGTACACTCTGCACAGCTAGACTCTGAAAGAGTGGCCAAAAGAAAGCCATTTCTTGATGGAAAATATAAAAAAGACTTTTAGATTTGGTTAAAAGGCACGTGGGAGAAGGTCCTCTGGTCAGATGAGATTAAAATTGAACCATCAAGGAGAACACTGTTTGGCACCAACCTAACACCGCTCGTCACCTCAAAAACACCATCTCCACAGCGAAGCATGGCGGTGGCAGCAGCATGCTGTGGGGATGTTTTTCATGGACAGGGACTGGGGATACCGGTCAGGATTGAAGGATTGCTGGGGATGCTAAATACAGGGAAATTCTTAAGGAAAACGTTCATCCAGCTTGAAAAAGCTGGTGTAGTTTTGCTTTGAAGAGTGGGCAAAAATCCCAGTCTGTGGATGTGCGAAGCTCACAGAGATGCGCCCTATGAGACTTGCAGCTGTATTTGCTACAAAAGGTAGCTTGAATAAGTACTGACTTTGCAGGGTGAGTACATGTGCATGCACCACTTTTTGGTTTTTTACTTTTTAGAATTTTTTAAGAGACTTTAAAAAAAATTCACTTCACTAGTCACTACTTTGTGTAGGTCCATTACTTAAAACAAACTCTCTTAAATTACAGGTTGTAATACAACAGAATAGAAAAAATGCCAAGGGGGGTACTGAAGCCTTTTGCAAGCCTCTGTATGAGTTGACTCCACATACTGCTTCTGAGTTTAAAAAAAAAAAGTGTTATTTCATCACTGGAATATTTATGTTCATGCTACAATTCTACAGTATTATCACATCTGTACATCTATTGCAGTAAAGCCAGAAGCACTTTTTTACCTTCAGTCCAACAAAGGACAATTTCATGTATGCAAGTTCTTTTCTTTTCTCTTAAAATCAAAAGACCACCTGGTGTCCTTGGTGGCTCTGAATCGTTACATTCTTGTGAGGAACTCTGCTCTAAGTAACCGTGGAGACTTGAATCTTCAACAAAAGCCACTTAAAGGTGAAGTGAATGATCAATTGATCATCTTGTTACGATGCAGTGCTCTTTTGGGAAACTTGAGTTATACCATTTACGTTACTTTAACACACACCGCCCACTTAAACTTGTTAAAGATCAACTGCAGGCCATGTGGCAGTGACACTTCAGGAATTGCTTGGGGCAAAAAGCCATAATGAAAATCCCAACGTAGCCCAGTCTCCCTAGATTGCAGTTCCTCAATTCCCAGTCCATAGAGGCCCCACCCTGCACACAGGATAAAAAGGATGCCAATGACACTTATACATAGACTGTATATAACAGGCATAGATTAATATCTTTGAACATATCATGGGGTTTGTTCTGTAAATTATGGTTCTCGGAGTCAAAAACAAGGATAAAGCAGGGTGGACTTTGGTCTTTGTGTTTGACAAGTCACTGTTGTACAGGCTTGCAGTGTCTGAGTTTCTTAGTCAGTCCACCTCCAACTTGCCAATCTGGCTACATCCATGATGTAAGTGTAACCCCAATGATTCCATGTCTGCGGCAGAAAGAAGCGGATCTACACTATTCAGTACGTGTTGTGGGTTTGTTATGCAGTGCAACACAGTTGAAATTTGTAGTCACCATTTTCTTGGACAACAGGTCAGCTCAAAGGTACACTTGAATATTCTATTGTAACAAGTCATTTTGTGAAATTTCTTCCCACCTTGCTATTCCACGATCAACTGTAGGTACAGTTGACTGGCCTGCGCACAGCCCTGACCTCGACCCCACCAAACACCTTTGGGATGAATTGGAGATTCAGAGCCAGGCCCTCTCATCCACCCTCAGTATCTGACCTTGCAAATGCTCTTCTGGATCAGTGGGCAAAAATTCCCACAGACACCCTCCAATATCTTGCAGAAAGCCTTCCCATCAGAGTGAATGCTGTAACAGCTGCAAACTTTGACTGAATGCCTATGGATTTAGAATGAGATGTGACTATGGTCACTGTTGGCTTTACAAATCCTCATGCAAGATAAAACTGTGAACTAAACGACATTTAACCAGTAATTCAAAGTTATTTTGTCTAAGATTAATTATCATAACTTCTGTATTATGTAATTTGCCATGCACACTAATTGCTTTATTTACTTAATAGCCCTTTATATATTCATTTATTAATGTATTAAAATCTTCCAGTAGCTATCAAACTAAGCAGCACTTAAACCGCTCTTGATTCTTTCCTGTTGTTTTGAATCATTGTTTTCACCTTTTTTATTTTTTAAAATGTGACTCACTCATCATGACATTCTTCCTTTGAGACCTCTTCCCTTGCCTGTGATGTAAGTGTGTGTTTTGCACTGATGCATACTCATTTGCACTTACATTGGATAGCATCATCTGATTGTTACGTGTTTTTGGTAGCTGCCCTGTAGTGTTCTGGGTACTGTTTCACTCTGCTAAACGGATGAATAACATTGCATGAGTGAGATGTCTGCCCAGTCTAATGGATTCTGTAAGTTTGTTGGCTCCTGCACCTCTTGTCAGTGGAGAGGTGACAGATTCTCTGCTTTAAAGTGCTCCGGCAGCAGACGCTTCCTGCCAGACTGACTGAAATGTCTGCCGCAGTCCCAGCTCCACCTCAAACCTAATATAAATAGACCCCTGTCTGCCCACCCGCTTACCTCTGTCTCACCTTGCCGGAGCCAGGGAGAGACAAACAAATCTGGACGAAGTGATGATACGAGGGTTAAGAAACGGAAAAATTCAAATCGGTCTGCAAGTGAAACCGAGCAAACCCAAGAACAGAATGTAATTTGGAGGGAAAGAAGCAGCAAGGCCAGACACTTGCTTCTTCTCCACGCCTCATAATCATTCCGGCGTGTTGATGTGTGCTTAGACTCAGGCCAAGCTCAGCACTGAAACAGCAGCTCGCCCTCTTAGTGCTTATGTGCTGACCTGTAACCGTAAAGTATATTAAAAGATGGATGTAGCCTCCCGGTCGGCACAAGTACCCTTATTCTCTCTAACAGCCAATGCTGGATGAAACTCTGGTTTAAAAATTATTAAAATTTATTTAATCTTATGGAAGTAAAGTGTAGTTTAGGCCAGAGATTCTCAAAGTTTTACTGACCGTCACTTTAAAGGGCCACCTTATGCGTGAGGGCTGACCAGGAATAATGCACACATTAGACACGTTTCAAAGATGTTTCCAACATGTCTGTTCAGAGAAGAGCCATCTTTGGTTGGTATCTGTGATTTTTGAGTTGCGTTATACTTTTTGTAGCTAGTTGATTAGTTGGGCCGGCTGTGGCTCTGGAGGTAGAGTGGGTTGTTTGAAAACCAGAAGGTTCGACCCCTAGCTGCTGTAGTCTACCTAAGGAATCTTTTTCCAGCAAGACCCCGAACCCCACATTTGCTCTTGATGCATCAATCGGAGTGTGAATGTATGTGATGGATGTGTGTATGAATGGGTGAATGAGGCAGAGTCAGTCAGACTAAACAAAGGCCGTTAAGTCCAGTCTGTTTAGAGAGGTGATATTTCTTGACGTTGGTTAGTTCATTAGCTCATCTGGCCAAAGGACTGCTGTACACACATAATTCACAAGAACGGCTGCTCATCCTACAGTAAGAGTTAAACTTGTAAACAGTGATCACTTGTTGGATTCTATTGGTCCAAACTGTGCACAAGGTAACGCTTGTTGTTTTATGGGCATTTTTAAATTTCTAGAACAATCACTGTTCCTAGGAGCACCATCTGGATGGTGCAGTTCATAAAATTAGTGTTGGTGAGACAGACACCCCCTCTACATTTGGGCATTTCTTCTCCACCCACCTCTTTTCAGTCCCCATGCATTTATTTGTTACTGCTGCATGTCATTAAATGGTGTCTCCTCTCTCCCATAGTCCGTGTCTATCTTTGCCCTCCTTTCTCTCTTCTCTCTCCCCTCACCCCCAGCCGAGGCAGATGGCTGCCACTCCCTGAGCGTGGTTCTGTTGGAGGTTTCTTCCTGTTAAAAGGAGTTCTTCCTTCCCACAGTCGCCAAGTGCTGCTCATGATCATGATTGTTTGGATTTTCTCTCTAACACTGTAGGGTCTTTATCCTACAGTGTGAAGCACCTTGAGGTGACTTGTTTGGTGTTATATAAATAAAACTGAATTGAACTGAAATGTTGTCATTAGGCTTATTTATGGCGTGATAACGTCTGAAGCTAGGTTAGTGCCTGTAAAGAACTAGGGCTGTTGTCCTAGATATGACTGTTTGTGAGCTTTCTTGACTCGTCAGTGGATTTTACTTAATAGTTGGTGCAGTAGAGCCAACCAGTGACAGGAACACTTATCACTTTCTTGCTGTACTTAAAACATTACAGTAACCCGTGAGCTGGATGAGCTTTTACGTCATTGTCTTCCTGCTATTTGTATATGTTAGGATGGTTTAGTCTGCTGTGATGGCTGGAAAAAATGAAATGCTTCTTTGGCTTTGCTCTGTGCTCTGTAACTTAGTGTGACGTGTATTGTGTATGAATGAAATGTTTAGTAGTGTATTTTTAACACGTCGTTTAAAATTCAAGTGCCTGCTCTGGCCCGCGGGCAGCACTTTCATTACCCTGGCTTTAGAGTACGGTTATGTTTTGATAGATATGATGCTACAGCAGTCACCTGCCAGGATAGAGATGTAGCAGTGCAGTCCTTGGCACTTTAAACATTTAAATAGCCCTAGATCACGTTTTTTGTGCTGTCTATATTTCGAGCTATAAACTCGACAATTTCGCAACATGAGTTTTGGGTTCATTAATATTTCAGTTGCCTAAAAATGTCTTGTTCAGCTGTGCTAAAAGACATGTAAACGGAATTTCCACATAGGAAGCTATTTGGTGTTGCCTGCCTCTTGTTAAACACATCCTCTTTTATTAAAAACATGTAAACATTACAAAAATGGCATTCTGTGAATAAAAACAGCAGCAGCACAAAAAAGAACACAGTACTGTGATTTTATGTGCTAGTAGGACGACAGTTTCCGCAGATCCCGCAGTGATTCCTCTGATCGGCATCAGGGGTCTTGAACCTGCGGCGCTGGATACACATGCATCTCTTTAGCCCTGTAGCTTTGAGGAAAAAACTGAATGAAAATGAATGTGGAAAGGACCAATGGTTCCCTTTTTTTACACTTTAATTTTTAATTATCATTGTTGTAAGTAGTTTTTTTTACATTCTCCAGTTGTGAAAATGCAGGGGGGGGGGATGTTTTAATGTGCGTCACAGCCTGCATCTGTCACCTGATTATTATTATTATTATTATTATTATTGATTATTTTGTTGAACCTCAAGAGCGATGGCTAGCACCAGTGTATTCACAAAAATGTCCAGTCTGGAGTCCCTCTGAGCTGTAGAATCTAAATTTTAAGAAGTAGAAAGAAAGAAGAAGGAAAAAAGAAAAGAAATCCCCCATACTCAGCTGTACTGAAGTCAAAATTAAACTTGAGTTCCCTTTTTAAGCTTATACTATTTTTATAGTTAAAAGTGATTGTGATTGTGTAAATGTGATTTATTTATTATCAGAGTAGACTACATCTAATTTAAATAGTGGCCACACCCACTGATAGGACTCGGTGACCTGCATGGCTTTGTAGCAACTTTAATTCAAAGTAGGCCTGAATTTCTCCTATGGGGAGGATGAAGGGATGGGCACTGAGCACAGCGCCCACTAGAGGCCCTCAGGCCACCCTCATGAAGTCTGTTTCTGATTGTTTGATCGGAGACATTCACACCAGCGTCCTGCTGGAGGTCGTTTTGTAGGGCTCTGGCAGTGCTCATCCTGTTCCTCCCTGTGCAGAGGAGCAGATATCTGTCTTGCTGATGGGTTAAGGATCTTCTACAGTCCTGTCCAGCTCTCCTAGAGTAACTGCCCGTCTCCTGGAATCTCCTCTCTTGAGACTGTGCTGGGAGACACAGCACACCCTCTGACATGCATTGATGTGCATTGACGCTGACCCTAGCCAAATGCATAACTAGTGAAAAAACATGAGGGGAAAAATGTCAGTGTCCTCCACCTGTAAAACCATTCCTGTTTTGGGGGTGGTCTCATTGTTGCCCCTCCAGGTCACCTGTTGTTGATTTCATGAACACCAAAGCAGCTGAAACTGATTAACAACCCCCTCTGCTACCTAACGGACCACATCAATATCACACAAGTTTAACTGACTTGATGCTGTTCCTTTAAGTTTTTTGAGCAGTGTATTTGCACCGGTTAGTAATGTTAATAGATTAATTTATACTTGATAATCTGTGTCAGGTTTGTAACATGAGTTAAATGTGTTTTGCGGCTCTCTACAAATGTTTTGAGTCAGAAATTGCTTGAAAATGCCTCTTTTGATAGTCAAGTTTGCCAACAGCATAAGAACAAAATTACTTTGGATGTTGTGAACGTGAGTTTAAAGTCTCTGCGAAAAGAAAAATGATAAACTTTACATTTCTTTCCAACACTGGTAACACTACTTCAGTCATTTTAATCCAACACCAGCAATGATTCTTTTTAATCTGTAGGTGGCAGGAAATATGTAAATTCTTTGGCATATGTATAGCACTGTGCTTGTGGGTGCCTTCCTCCTCCTCGTCCTCCTCCTTCAGCGTGTAAAGATAAGACTAAATCACTTGCAGGCACGTGTTCACTCTTTAGGTTCCACCCTGTTCTCTAAACTTGGTCACTTCTGGCTGCAAAAGCCCGAGCTGGTGGTGGCTAAAATGCCGTCTAGAGTGGTAGTCCATAACTAAATCTCCCTGTGAACCCCCCATCCTCTGTGGTGGAGCACTGAACTCTGACGCTCAGACTGCACCCTTCTCTGTAATGAAATAATTAGTGGGATTGTTTGCTTTGCAACGATCCAGTTATTGTTATGCTTGGCTAAAACCTTTATTATTATAATAATTATTGTTCCTCGAGGCGTATCTCCTCCCACGCAGCTGGTCGTAGGAACGCAGGCCGTGCACCGACTTGACCTGCTCGGTGGTGCGATGATGGCTGATGCCATCATCAGACGTGCGTTTAAGGTCGTCGCATGATTGAAGAAAATGTCACAGTAACTCTGGAGAAGCTGCGGGCCAAGTCCGGCAGCAGCCGGAATCCCACCACGGCTTCTCCAGAAATGTTTTAAAAATTAATCTCACGTGTGTCGAATCCAAGACTAGATGGTTTTGAATTGGGCTCATTTAAATGAATCCCTCGTTTTCCAGCATCGCCACAGCAGCTCTAATGCTGAGTCAGTCGGGCGCAGAGATGCCAGCAGCTTATCATGAATTTCATGCTTGTTGTGCTTCCCCCTCTGCGTGCGCAATTCAGGGAAGGGAAAACATGCAAAATGAGCTAGTGCAGTTTGCTGAGCTGCTATTTATATTAGAGATTTAATGAGGCTGCATTGCATTAGGCCATTTAGGGCCACCCCGTTAGCTAAATTCATAAGGTGGGAAGTTTTATTGTAGCTGAACACGATGAATGGCAAGCAGCAGCGTTTAAGACTTCACCAAACACACGTTTCTGAATGCTACAGAGCATGTCGCAGTATTGAGTCATATGTAAACATTGTGTTTTTCAGGCCTGCAGGCAGAATTTAATCTGCTGTTTAGTTTTTTTTTTCTTTCGTGATTCGACGCCGTCATCTGCCTGCAGCATGTGCGCCTTGCTCTGACGGTTCACCTGCAGGCTCCCCCCACCTGTGCCGTTTTAACCTGACGCTACCCTTTAGCTGGCCTGAGTCCTGCCGTGATCACAGAACAGCAGTGTGTGTGTGTGTGTGTGTGTGTGTGTGTGTGTGTGTGTGTGTGTGTCGGCGTGTGTCATCTCAGGGAGCTGCATTTGCATGCTGTTCACTCACTTTCTGTGTCAGTCCTTGTTGCCATGGTGGCACATTTGCTGTGTTATCAAATAGTTTCCTTTCATGGCTCCTAATAGTTCCCCTTTCCTTTTCATTTTGTGGAGAAGGAGGTTTTATTATTATCAGCACCCCATGCCAGCAAGATCTGCTGACCTGCATAAACTTAGCGTTTCTTTATCTCAGCTGAATCAGACCTGCGGGAGAAGTAAATGTTTTCATCTCTCGAGCCGGCCTCCTTGTTCATTTCTTTGTTCCTGTGTCGTGTGTGTGTGTGTGTGTGTGTGTGTGCAGTGCCGATGACGGGCTTCACCCAGCGAGCCACCATCGACCCTGAGCTCAACGAGATCCACGTCCTGTCGGGCCTCAGCAAAGACAAGGACAAACGCGAAGAGAACGTGCGCAACTCTTTCTGGATCTACGACATCGCTCGCAACAACTGGTAGGAGGCACGCGGAGAGAGAAACACTCACTTTGTCCTACTGAGATGTTCCTCCGATCATAACCACAACAACACTCACAGGAAGTACTTTCACACACCAGGCCTTTGTAGCCAAGATGTTTGCCACAACACACAGCAGAGAGCGTGCATGCAAGCAGCGCTCGCATACGCTTCGCACTCAACATTTTTATACAAGTGTCAGCGCTGCAGAGTGTCACAGTTCAAAGCGTTTGGCGACCTCTCCGCACACACAGCTGGTAATCCCTGAACCATTCTGCAGGGAACGGCCTGTACCCTGTGTGTGTGTGTGTGTGTGCATGCACGTGTCATGTTTGGATTGTTTGTGAAAGAACAGGCTGTCGGGCTGCAGCCCTCTCTGTTCCAGAACATTGATTTCAGTAAATGTTCTTGTACTCTGTGTCCGGTGAAATAATTCAATGAGACACTCGGAGCATTATGTGAGCGAGCGCCATTTCTTTGTGAGGACCAGCTTAAGTTTTAGAGCTCGAGGCGTAAACATTTGATCTTAACTTTCTAATCCTTTCAAACGGCTGTTTGAGCGTTCAGACCGGGCTTTATGGTTCGGGTTTAGATTGGGGTCAGGCAATAATGTCATGATTGAAAGCGCTAGCGCCAGACCAAGGAGATGGTACTGGACTTCCGTAGGACGAGACCCACTGCACAACCTGTATTTGTAGAGGGGGTGGAGGTAGAGGTGGTGTCGTCCTACAAGTACCTTGGTCTGCAGCTGGACAGCAAATTGGACTGGTCAGTGAATTCGGACCATCTCTACAGGAAGGAACAGACCAAGTTTTACTTCCTGAGGAGGCTGGCAGCTTTTAACCCCTGCAGAAAACTGCTGCAGGTTTTCTACCAGTCTGTGGCTGCCAGCGCTCTTTTCTACGGTGTGGCGTGCTGGGGAGATAGCACCAGGAAGGCAGAGACAAACAGACTGGACAGACTGAGCAGATGTGCTGGCTCTGTGGTTGGGATGGAGCTGGAGTCTGTTGTGGCAGTTGCAGAGAGGAGGACACTGGAGAAGCTGCTGGCCATCAGTGATGAAGTCAGCCACCCTCTGCACGCCACCGTCACAGCGCAGAGGACAGACTCAGAAAATCCTTCCTACCCAGGTTCATTAGACTGTATAACAGCACACTGGGGAGGGGCAGAGGAGGAGGGACATGTAAATAAAATAGGCAAATGTCAAATTATATCAGAAATATATAATATTATTATTATGTTATTATATATTTATTCAACCTGTACTTCATATTCATACTTAAATCCACTAACTCATCCTATACCCCATTGCCACCTATGCTTACACATTACATATTGTATATTTGGTATATATGTACATATATTTATTTTTAATTTTTCATATTCATATTTAAGGATACGTACGGAGTGTCTGCAACATAAGTAATTTCCCCCCAGGGATTAATAAAGTATTCTGATTCTGATTAGGGAATGCAATGTGTCAGCAACGGTCCTCACAGAGGTGGAAGTAGAAGTGTGTGTTCTAACGAGCTGCGTTTGTTGAACAGTTTTTCCTTGAGGGCTTCAGGAAGTGCTCTGTATTTTTGTCACTAATGTAAATTTGCTTCCTCCCCACTTGGTGTGGTCAGGTCCTGCGTGTATAAGAACGACCAAGCGGTGAAAGAAAACCCGAGCAAGGCTCTGCAGGAGGAGGAGCCGTGTCCACGCTTCGCACACCAGCTGGTCTACGATGAGATGCACAAAGTAATTCACACTCGTGCACTGCAGTTTACATGTCAGGCGCTTCGAAAGGGCGAGCTGCGGTCCAGCTCTCGGTGGTGTTTCGTGCACCTGGCTCGGTTAGCTCCTGTTCCGTTAACGCTGTGAGAAAATGAGCAGAATGAAGCGCACCATGGTCGCCAAAAATCCAGGATCTTAATGGGAAAACAGGAGCAAATTCAGCAAAAGATGCTTTACAGTATGTGTGAGAGCTTTTCTTTCTTCCAAACAGGTGAGACGAGAATGATTGTGAACCAGTTTGCCACCATGTTTCTCAATAATTACTGTTTTAGCTTTAGCACAGTTGCGTTTTGCAAATTTTTGGTTCTTTTGAGACTGGTTTCTCAGTTTCGTTGGTATTTGTTTTAACAGAAACTAGATTTTTGTTGCTTGAAATAAAACCAGGAGTTTCCTCTTTACATATACTGTGCGCACAAAAAGTATTGGGCCACGCCTTATTCAGTCCCACTGCTACAGGTGTATGTGATCGAGTAGCTAGTCATGCAGTCTGCCTTTTCAAACATTAGTAAAAGAATGGGGGTCGTTCTAAAGAGCTCCCTGAACTCCAGTGTGATACTGTAATAGGATGCCACAGTTGCAACAGGTCAGTTTGTGAAATTAAGTTTACAAAACAGTGTTGCAGAGGTGCATAGTTCATAAGTCACCAACACATTTCAAACCTCCTCTGGCATTAACATCACCACAAAAACTGTGTGCTGGGAGCTTCATGGCACGGATTTCCGTGGCTGAGCAGCTGCATGTAAGCCCGGCATTACCAAACACGATGCCAAGCATCAGATGGAGTGGTGTAAAGCAGGCCGCCACAGGAGTCTGGAACAGTTGAAACGGGTTCTGTGGATGATGAATCACTCTTCTCTGTCTGACAGAGTGATTGACAAGTCTGGGTTTGGTGAATGCCTGAAGAACTTAACCGCCGCCTGGCTGCACTGTGCCAACTGTAAAGTTTGGTGGAGGACCAAGGATGCCATGGGCTTGTTTTTCTGGGCTTAGCCTGGGCCCTTTAGTTGCATTGATACCTCAGTTTACCGAGACATTTTGGACAGTTCTACTGTATACGCCCAAATTTGAGGGAAAAAGTTTGTTCCAGCATGAATGTGCTCCAGTGTACAAAGCAAGCTCCATTCCAGTTTGGAAGAACTTGACTGGCCCACACAGACTCCTGACTTAAACCCCATGCAACACCTTTGGAATGAGCTGATTGTGAGCCAACATCAGCGTCTGACCTCACTAATGCTTTTCTGTGTAAACGGGCAAAAATTCCCACAGATGCATTCCTAAATCTTGTAACAGGCCTTCCCAGAAGAGAGCAAGCTGTCATAGCTGCAAAGCGGGACCACTTCCATATTAATGCCTGTGGTCTTAGAATGGGATTTTAAAAGCTCCTGCAGGCATAATGTGAAGGTGGCCCAAACCTTTTTTGCCCATATTGTGTCCTCTGACTGATGGTCAGCTACAGACAGCAAAACTCAACGCTCACATTACCGCTTTTTTATTGCTTCAAACTTTATTGTGAAAGGATGACTTCTGATGTGAAGAACACAGCAGGTGAACTTAGAGAAAGTTTGAATTAACTGGTGAACAGAAATAAAGCCTGTCTCTAATATAATCGTCATCGTATAATCATAAAGGCCTGGTTCTCTTTGCCTCTGATGTCAGTGTGTTTAACGTGCTTACCTTCTTGCTTGTAGCTTGATTAGAAGCTCAAAATAACATGAATACAACAAATCACATTATGTTACATCATAGGAACAAGTAGTGCAGGTCTAGTATTCTCCAGATAAGAATATGCGTGTTTCTGATATCCACATTATTAAATTTTAGTTCTGTTGTAATGGATTAAAATGATAAGAGAACTTAAATATTTAATTACATGTTTCCAGGTGCATTACCTGTTTGGCGGAAACCCCGGGAAGTCTTGTTCTCCTAAGATGCGCCTGGACGACTTTTGGTCCCTCAAACTGTGTCGGCCCTCTAAGGAGTACCTGCTCCGCCACTGCAGATACCTCATCAGAAAATACAGGTCTGCACATTTTGTAATTCCAGCAGCCACCATGACCGCACTAAGAAACATGAACACGTGTTTTTTGTGTGCGTATTAAAGCCGCTGCTGTTACAAGGTTGGAATACTAATGCTCAACAAGTCTGCGGTGTCTAAAGGTTAGAGAGTATCCCTTTTATTTCTCTCCAGCAGCTCATGAAGAAACAGGTGTTGAATGTAAATGGATCATCACCACGTTTTGCTTCTGTATTGTTTTCTGACTCCATTTTCTGCATCTTTTGGGAAAAAACAGAATGTCAAGTCTCAGTCTTTTTACTGTAATAACAGTGTTTGTAAGTTGATGTTAAAAAGACAAGAACTGCTGCTAGATGTTAATTCTTATTACCATCTGAACTGTGGAGGCGGTGATCTGTCCAAGAATTTATTCTTAAAGAGGAAACGTATTTATTTTATCATGCAAAGTCCTGCCTGCGGAAGTGTGAGCGTGCATTTGCCTTGCTTCTGTTGCCACCTAGTGGTTAGTAGTTGTAACTGCAGCCCCTATGTGTCTGTTTACCGTCGTTGTGTTGTGCTGTGGTTGGTCAGGTTTGAGGAAAAAGCCCAGTCAGAACCACTCAGTGCACTGAAGTACCTGCAGAACGACCTGTCGCTCACTGTGGATCACACAGACCCGGATGAGACCAAAGAGGTACAGGATTTCTCTCAAAATGTTCAGTTTTTATGCCGTCCGGTTTTAGATTGCAGTTTTTAGTCTGCTGATGGGAAACGTGTAATGCTGTAGAAGAAAAGACAGCAACAGAGAGGGGTGGGGCAAAAATCAGAGATGACGTGAGTATGAAATGAGTTCCAGTAAGTCAGGAAGGACTGGTGTGAACGTGTCTCAGTTTGTGAATAATTCAGAAGTCCCATTACGTCCGAGCCTCTGCTCCAGTTTGTAACCGTCTGTCCAGACGGCCATGTGCTCAGAAGGTGTGTCCTGCCCTCATCTGTATTCGTAGAGCTGCAGCAGCTACTGCAGCAGGCGCGCGGTCTGCCCAGGCCGTTTGTTTGTTCAGTGCCGTTGAATGTTAAAGTGACTCAGACATTTGTGCTTGTGTGCTTCAGTTCCAGCTCCTGCCCTCTGCACTCTTCAAGTCCAGCTCTGACTTCATCCCTCTTGGTAAGAAGCCGACCAGCATTCATAAAAACACTCTTTCCGACCACAGAGGAAATATTAGCTTCAGTCTGCCTGCATGTTTACAGTCTGAGCTGCCAGAGCGTATCAGTGCTAAACTCCGACTTGGAGGGTAAATGGGGAAAGTTCAGCTTCACTGACCACTTCATCAGGCATACCTGGTCAGCTGTAAATATCTAACTAGCCAGTCACATGGCAGCAGCTCAATGCATTTAGGCATGAAGATATGGCTAAAGTGATCTGCTGAAGTGTTTGAACGTGGAAGAAAAGGCATTTAAGTAATTTTGAATGTGAATGGTTGTTGGTGCCAGATGGGCCGGTCTGAGTATTTAAACCAAGGTATGCAGAAGAGCATCTTTGAAGGCACTGGGTGCCACTCCTGATGTCCTAAAGCTCAAACCATCTCAAGCTGGTTTCTGGAACATGGCAATGAGTTCACTGTACTTAAATAACCTTCACAGTCAGCAGATCTCAATCCCATAGGAGCACTTTTGAGGGTTTGGGGATTTAGTTGACGCTCATCGTGGATTTCTGAGGAATGTTTCCAGCACCTTGTGAAATGTGTGTCACAAAGAATTAAGGCAGTTCTAAAGGCAAAAAGGGCCCAACCTGGTGCTAAAGTGGCTGGCAGCTGTATTAAGGAAATGGTCAAAAAAAGCTTTCTGATAACTGGAGTAAAAATAAAATGTCTTATTTCTGTCTAAATCAGGGGTCTCAAACCTCCACCTCTTTTACCCATCTCCAGTGGCTCCCTCTGGCTTTGATAAGAAACTAGATGACTAAGATAAGCAAAAACGAAGATATACTTTATTTGTACCAAAGTTGGGAAATTCGTTTTTTTTAGAGCAGGTAAAAAATTATATTAAATATAACGTGTAACAAATGGCTTAAATAAGAAGCTCAGATATGTTTTTCAGCTCCATAAAGATTGTTTTGGTTCTAGAAATGCTTAAAAACTGTTGCAGACCTCTGCTCCAAGTTGTCATGAATCAGTCTTACTTTGAGAGGGCAGAGACGGGGATGTTGAACTGTATTTCAGAAGGTTGGAAACATGTTTATTTATGGCTGTCATTCTGTCATTTGAATCTAAATACTGAATATACAGTGGCTTACAAAAGTATCCACCCCATTAGCATTTTTCCTATTTTTTGTGTTACAACCTGTAATTTAAACTCTTTTTTTTGTTGTTGTTGTTTTTATATAAAGGATCTACATAATAGTCTGAATTTGTGCGATGGAATTTAAAAATAAGCAATTTGAAAATATCTAATAAGTAAAAAATGTAAAAGTTTTGCATGAAAATGTATTTTCTCGTTATTATGAAACCCCTGAATAAGAGCTGGTGCTACCCATTACCTTCAGAAATCGCGTAATCTTGGATCATGTGACAGGTGCAATCTAAGTGTCACATGATCTAAGTATATATACACACCTGTTCTGAAAGGCCCCAGAGTCTGCAACACTACAACCACTAATCAAGAGGCAGCACCATGAAGACCAAGGAGCGCTCCAACCAGGTCGGGGACGTTTAGACTTGGTCAGAAGGCATCTGTTAGACTCTCCTAACATATGGAAGGAGGTCAGATGAGACTAAAATTGAGCTTTTTGACCATCAAGGAGCACCAAACCACCACCTTCTGCTCCACAGTGAAGCATGGTGGTGGCAGCATCATGCTGTGGGGATGCTCAGCAGGGACTGAGGAAAAACAAGGGATGTGTCGAGCACGGGGAAACTCTTGAGGAAAACCTGTTTGTGTCTTTTCGGCTTTGTGACTAGGAACCAGGTTCACCAGGTTCAAAACTCAGACCTCAATCCCACTGAGGATCTGTGGCATGACTTCCATCCAGCCTGAAGGAGCTGGAGGAGCGTTGCTTTGAAGAATGAACAAAAATCCCAGTGGTTAGATGGGCCTGACTCACTTATCCTAAGTGACCTGCAGCTGGAACTGCTGCAAAAGGCGGCATTAGGAGGTGGTTAAATACATGGGCAGGCATCGCTTTTCCTCTTTATATTTTTTTAGAGTTATTAAATAAAAAAAAAAATCACATTCCACTTCACCAGTTTGGACTATTTTATTGAAGGTCTGTCGCATAAATTCCAAGAAATCCATTTAAATTACAGGTTGTAACATACTCCTGTTAACCGCTGTAATTCTTTTAATGGCACGGTTTCTGTTTGGATCATATCTGTATCAAGTTCAGACTCGCAGACGTAGTTTGAGGAAGAAGTGGGCGGACTGAAATGGGATCACGTGTCCTGTAAATGCAGGTGGATCACATGATGGAAGTCCTCTAATGTCTCTTCCTCTCCCCTCGCCGCCTCAGGTTTCTCAGACGTAGACCAGACGTACGCCCAGCGGACGCAGCTCTTCGACACGCTCGTCAACTTCTTCCCGGACAGCATGACCCCGCCGAAGGGCAACCTGGTAGACCTCATCACGCTCTAGCCCCTCCCACCTTTGCCACCCCGACCCACTGCACTGACTGAACGCCCACCCGCGCACGCCGTGTGGAGACAGAGACCAGTTATTTTTCTATTCCTGAACCCCGCTCCCCGCCGGTGGGATTACATCTCATCCGTCTCCGCCCCCACTGACCTGCTGCTGTCGCAGGCCGCGTTACCATGAGGGCGGCGCCCACGCACACAACACTTTCTGCATTAAATAAGAGTGAAATGCCACAACAGCCTGAGGCGTGTGTGTGTGCGTGTGTGTGTGTGTGTGTGCGCGTGCTCACACGCGTGTGCTTTTTCTTTTTGTTCTCATGCTGATGAAGATTTGTAGGAGCATGCCAAGCCCCTTGTGTGTTTTTTGATCCTCACTTGATTCTTTTTTTTTTTTTTCCTCTCCAGAAACGTTGAAGCCAAACAAAAAATTTTTTTTGCACATTTTCTTTTTTTTTTTTTTTTCCCCC
>VUQH01056309.1:15523-29091 GCA_015106775.1 Etroplus canarensis | reverse complement strand
GGTTTTGTTGCTGCTGATGCCGTTGTTAATGATGCTGTTGATGATGATGCTGTTGATGATGATGCTGTTGATGATGATGCTGCTGTTGCTGGTGTTGCTGCTGCTGATGCTGCTGCTGTTGCTGCTGCTGATGGTGCTGTTGATGGTGCTGTTGCTGATGATGCTGTTGTTGAAGGTGTTGTCGATGATGCTGTTGTTGATGGTGCTGTTGCTGATGATGCCGTTGTTGATGGTGCTGTTGCTGATGATGCTGTTGTTGATGGTGTTGTTGATGATGCCGTTGTTGATGGTGCTATTGCTGATGATGCTTTTGTTGATGGTGCTGCAGGTGTGTCTTTAGTAGTCAAAGCATTTGATGTGACAGTAGTGGAAACAGTTGTCGGTTGGCCCGTCGCAGAAGCGTCACTGGGACAGATGTGACACAGGAGGCCTAAGGAAGAAAAGACACAAACCATTTCCTTGACGAGCACAAAGCTGCATGAGTGGCATTAGAACAAACCGATCGATGGCAGAGAGTGCAATTTATTGACCGGAATCACCAAGAGCTCCTTTTTAATGGCCACTTGGGGGCAGTGCAGTCTTATAAATTGGCTACATTAGGGCGATGTAACCCAATGTATTTACACATGCAGAAAATGCAGAACAAATAAGCACACTTGGAGCACTCTGATATTTACCTGTATTTCCTTTTTTTAGTCTAAACCAACTCCTGAGGAAAAAGTTTCAATCATTCACTGCTAAATATTTAACAGCTACTTGTCTATCATCTGTTTGCTCCTGGTCACATGGTGTATGGTAGGATTATGAAACTGTTTTTTTTTTTAAACAGCTCTTCGTTGCTGCTGGCAGGGGTGTCTCCGCACGCATGCAAATCATATTTCATTATCAATCATCTGCCACCCCTCATTTCTTTACATTTAGCTTCCAAAGGAGCCAGACTTTCTTGGTCTTGAGCAGTAGTTCTCTGGGCGTCTGAAGATGGTTCTAAATTTCCCTTTAGACACTGGCTGCTTTTTCACTCATTTTCAGTCCTGTAATTAAAGGAATGTGTTTTTTTTTTATTTGTTAAGCCACTTAACACCGACCTATGAATCATTCAACCATAAAAAAGACACTTAGGATGAACCAGTGTTGTGTCGACACGTAACAGAAAACTCGGCAAAGAACCAGTTTTAAATCATTGGTAACCGTTGTTACCAGCAGCCTGTCGGGAAAACGCATCATTTATTCCCATTTCTTCATCTGAATCCATGAAAAATACCAACAATAACCCAGTTCGACGGGTACAAAATAATATTTTTACACCAACCAGGTGATTCCTAAAGAGCTATGAGCCGAACACTTATCTGTGTCTCAGCGTGGTGTGCAGTGTGGCGTTTGAGGAAACTGATCATGTGAAGGACAAAAGAAGTAGCGTCAGGCCTAAAAAAACTACCTACAGTGGATGAACAGTATTTCAAAGTCATATCCTTAAGAAACAAACAAATGACACAGGACCTCAGAGCTGCATCTGGACGTTCAGTCAGTCCATGTGGTGGTCACTGATCATCAGAAATGATCTCAGTGGAAGGGTGGCTGTCAAGAAGCTGTACTTAAGGAAGGGAAACAGGGAAAAGAGGCTGAGGGATGAAAAATTTACACAAAAACTGGGCCGAAACTCAGTGGCAACAGGTCTGATGGAGGGATGAATACAAATTGAAACTTTTGGTTCAACTCGTCATCGGTATGATCAGAAGGTTAGGAGGATGGGAGAGAGGTACAGGTGGAGGCTCTGTCATGGCTTGGGGCTGCATTTGAGCCAGTGGTTTTTGTTTGGTTTTTTTTTTTTTGATTCACCATATTATACCATCTGAAAAGTGTCCAGTTGGAACTGGTTTGTCAATGCAGGGAAACCCTACCTGGATGAACACTATCAGTCATGGATTGGCCTCCCCTGAGCCCAGACCTCATCATTACTGAAGCAGTGTGGGATCATGTTGACAGAGAACAGAACAAAAGGCAGCCAACATCCAAAGAAGAGCTTTGGAATGTCCTTCAGGAAGCCTGGAGAACTATTCCTGAAGACGACTTGAAGAAATGACGAGACTAAGAGAGTTCAGGCTGTGTTGAGGAATAAAGGTGATCTTACCAAATACTGACTTTCAAACTGGCTAGAATTATTCAGGCTGTTTTTCCCTTATGCACTGCATTTCCACTTATGTATTTGCACATGTATTTCCCTATCAAAAAGTACTTTTGCAAACTATTGCTTATTTTGGGTGCAAATCCTGCACTTTATTTTTCAGATAAATAGCAATAAATTAAAGTGACGTTCACATCAGTGTACAGTACCTTCGGCTGCTTCCTGGTGTTCTCTCCAAGGGGTCGGATTCATCCCCATCGGTAATTTGCTTTTTATTCGGTTTTTGGTTTAACGCTGGATGCCCTTCCTGACACAACCCTCCATGGTGAGAGGGGCTTGTGCCCCCGCCTGGAATCGAACCAGTGACCTTTCGCTTGTAAGGCCACTCACTAATGAGTACATTTACTTTAGTTACTGTAAATGAATTTTGATTGCACAACTTGCGCACTATTAAGCCACTTCAGTTGGATTATGACTTTGACATGAATAAAACGTCTAAATGCTTTATTATCCAACACGATGTTTACTCGCTTGTGCAGCGCCACTTTTCACGTAATAAATCTGTAACAGGACACGGGGCTGCACGTGAGCCTGAAAATGTTTCTTACGCTGATTTTTTAAAATTTCTGATGAAATATTCTGATTTCCTGCGCCCCGCCCTCGGCCCTATTCTTGGCCCCCCCCCCCACTTGTGCCTCTGGCCGCCGACAACAAGGAGGATCAAAAAAGTAAAGCCTGAGCTCACAGAACGAAAACATGGCGGCGTGAGTTCCCTGTGAGATTGCCACTGCACTGTGATCTATTCTGGTGTCGCTTTGTATTCAAAGCCATTCTGGAGTCCAAGCTGCTGCTGCTGCTGCTGCTGCTGCGAGCTCTGCTCCTGGACATCCTGGACATCTAAGCTCCAGCTCCCCGGCTTCTTCTGTTTGTCTATTCATAGTAACAAGGACAGGATGCTGCACACAATAAACTTGGAGGCGCCACACCCGTTACTGCAGCCTGCTCAGGGTGCCCCTGTGAACAATCCATGTCAGACAGAAACAATGGCCTTACCCACCCTCCTCCAGCTTGTGACCTCATCCCACCTACAGAATCCACATTCAGCAGTCTGGATTTCCAGCGCACACATGTGCTGATATATGCATTAGACTGATTCACACGTTCGTGTTCTTACATGCAGCTCTCATGTCCATCTTCTTTTGTCGCGTTTAGCACCCACACTCAATGGCCACTTCATTAGGTATACCTCTTCGGCTGGAGGTCAATAAAAATATCTAATCTGGCAATCACATGGCAACAACTTAGCATGTAGACATGGTGAAGACGACCTGCTGAACTTCAAAGCGAGCATCAGAAAGTCAATTTAATACTTTGAGTGTAGTATGGATGTTGGTGCCTGAGGGGCTGGTCTGTGGATTTCAGAAGTACAACCATCTATAGGGAACGGTCCAAAGAAGAGAAAATACCCAGGGAGCAGCTCTGTGGGTGAAAAGGCCTTGCTAATGCCAGAGGTCAGAGGAGAATAACCAGGCCGCTTTGAGCTGAAAGGAAGCCAACAGTAGCTCTGATAACCAACCAACAACCAAGGTGTGCAGAAGAGCGACGCTGAACCTGTGAGCAGATGTGCTACAGCAGCAGAAGAGCGCAGCAGGTACCACTGACACGGAGGCTGCAGTTCTTACACACGTGGTTTTGTGTTTTATATAAAGTTACAGTAATCCTTTTTTATTTTTCCTTGAGTTGCCTGTCTGCTGCTCCGGTCCTTCCTGGTTTAAACTGAGGACGGAGCTGAGTTAAATTTGTTGAGTTGAGTTATTTGGTTAAGCATTATTTTTGAGTAGAGTTCTGTTTAGTTGACCCTTTCATCTCCTAGATTAGGTTATTTTTGTGGCTTTGTATTTTATAATTCTTTTCATCTTTTTGGGGTAAATAAAATCCCCTGAACCTGTACGTTCTTGGCTGCTTGGCCCGCGGCATGGGAAATATTCTCTTTCCCTAATCAAATGGCCTCCACCATCAACAGACTTCACTCTAACAGAGCACTTTGGGGATGTGGTGGAACGGGACATTCACATCATGGACGCGCAGCCGATAAATCTGCGGCAACCCTACCTCTGAGGAATGTTCCCAGCACCTTGCTGAATCGATGCCACGAAGAATCTGAAGGCAAAAGTGTGTCCAACCCAGTACAAGAAAGGTGTGTCTAATGAAGTGGCCAGCGAGTGCATGCACTGTATATTCTTAGATAAAAACGCAAGAATACATTTGTGTTTAAGGCTTCGTGTGACTTACCATACAGTTTCATGAACCACTGAGCAAATGAAGTCTGATGACGACTTGAGACTTCAGACTGAGGGAAACGTATCACCTCTTTTTAAAAATCACAAATTATTTCTCTCAGTCTGGAATTGTTAGGTTTCGTTGCTTAGAGGAAAAGCATTGTGTGCTGATCTAATGCTGTATAATGTGGACAGATAAAAGTCTTTAAAGAATACATTCATACTATTATCATTATTATTTTTGTCAGCAAAAGACGACAAACGCCACCGCACTTCCTCTAATGGCCACTCGCTCCAAATGTGAGTCAGTCATAGAATCCCATTTTAAAATGTTTGTCTTCTATCACATCATAACTCTATAGCTGGTGATTTTCTTTTCCTTTTTTGACAAATGAGGCTTAAAGTTAGGAACCAGACTGCTTCGATTGACATTTGTGCTAACACAGGAAAATGCAGTAACTAGCTGTCTGCTAGGCCTCAGCATTGCTAATTCAAGTCATGCCTCTTGACCATTTTTGTGCTGCTGCTGCATTTTAATGGGATTCTCTAACAAACCACGTAGCCTGCTGTCAGATACAGAACATTCAACATATGCATGCTTCTGTTATTCATTCATCTTCTTCCATTCATCCAATTCAGGGTCGCGGGGGGGCGCTGGAGCCTATCTCCGCTGTCATAGGGCAAAAAAGCAGCGTACACCATGGACAAGTCGCCAGTCTGTCGCAGAGCCAACACAGAGAGACAGACAACCATTCACCTACGGTCAATTTAGAATTGCTAATTACCCTTTGGATTGCGGGAGGAAGCCAGAGCACGTGGAGAAAACCCACGCAAGCACGGGGAGAACACGCAAACTCTGCGCAGAGGAGCCTAAGCTAGTCGGCTGTTGAATTTGAACCTGCACCCTCTTGCTGTGAGGCAACAGTGCTAACACCCACGCCACTGTGCTGCCTAGCGTACTGCGCTGTTAGTCTGTTACTTAGCACTAATTAGCATGTATCTGTGTCACTGTTATGCTTGCAAACCAAGCTAGCTAGCCTTGGCTGACAACTTGGCAATCCATCCTGTGGTCACCTCTGGCTCCGATGCTCATCTAAGACTTCAACATTCTGAGTCCAAAACCAATGGGTGACATGACAGCAGCTATGTCCATCTTTTATATACAGTCTATGGCCAATTTCCTGTCATTTTTTTAGTACATCCAGATGGTTGCCAGTCTATCGCCGGGCTGTTTTCAGACCTTTTCTATCAGACTGTCTTGATTCAAGTAAAGACGTAAATCTCTAAAAACAGCTCATAAATATACATTTCCATTTAATAAAAATGTTCAGTCATTTAAAAAAGCTGGTCACTGTTTCAAACAGATGTTATTTAAAAATAGTGAACTGAATTGGGACTATTTTCTGCCAAAAGCGATCATAAGATATATATTTTGGAAATTCTACGCACTTCCACACAGCAGGTGTGGGTTTAACGTTCAGCATGTAAGGGGCGAGTTTGAACGATATCCCACAAATCAACAAAATCCAAATTCCTGCTGTCTGTGAAGGCAACATTTAGCAGGCAAGGCCTCTGTTTTGGTGATGTGGAGGCTGGTGGAGCCAAGCCTGTCCTGTCTCTGTTTAGCACAAACACATCATTTATCAGCTTTCTGCTTGCCGCCCAGTAAGAGTATTCAGCTTATCTGCCCAGAGGAGCCCCTGTACTTGAGATAAGCGTACACGCACAACGGGTCAAGTGCAAATATCTAATCAGCAATGTAATGCATTGAGGCAGGTAGACATAGTGGGGACATAGCCCCTCTCACCATGCGGGGGTCGCATCAGGAAGGGCGTCTCTGCCAAATTACCAATTCAGACTAATCCGCCGTGGCGACCACTTGTGAAGAATGCGGGGTACAGTGAGACAAGGTTAAGACAACCTGCTGAAGTTCAAAGCAGCATCAAAATATGGAAGAAAGGTGATTTAAGCGACTTTGAACGCAGCGCCAGATGGGCTGGTCTGAGCGTTTCAGAGACTGTTGATCTACTGGGATTTTCCCACGCAACCATCTCCGGGGTTTACAGAGAATTTCCAGTCAGTGGCGGCTATCTGGGCGAAATGCCTTATTTTCAGAGGTCAGAGGAAAAAGGCCAGACTGCCGGGAGCTACTGTAATAGCAAGGCAACAGTAACTCAAATAACCACTCATTACAACTTGGTGGCAAACTAATAAAAGCCATTCAATCAACCTGTGTCACGACTGATATGGATATTTTCCCCCCAGCGCGGGCGCAGACATCGATCCAGAAATGCAAAACTTGTTTTCAGTTAGTGGAAATTCCTTTTTCCTACAGACCTGGAAACATGACATCATTAAAAAAGGGAGGGGCTGAAACGTAGTCACATGGCTTTTACGTCATTCTCTTCTTCAGTTTAGACCGCTCCCTCACGGACTCTCCCTCCCCCAGATGTGCTGTCTTGCTCGTCGTGACCCCCGCTGACCCCAGCTGTCATTGATGCATCTGTTTCTTAGCTGGCAACGGCACCAGCTGATTCTGTTATCAGCACAACCCCTGTTTTTACCTCACCCACGCATTCCTCACCACATGACCTCCAGAAAAGCAACCCCCACCCCCGAAAAAAACACACACACACACACACACACACACAGGCACACACACTACCTGTAGTGTGTTAAGCATTTATATAACACCCCATTTCTCCACTCTGTCTCCTTTTACTTTTCACTCAGTAAAAGGTGCTCTTATCCAAATGTTTTCATATTAAAAATGTAAAGTGTGTAAAAGGTGTCATCTACAGTGACAAACCACAAAGAATTACCACGCGACCAGGCAACCGTGCACCCATGCAATCTTACTGTCGTTCTTCCCCCAACGCCTGGCGGAGCTTTGGAGCAAAGCATCCAAGACAGCTGCCAGTTTTCCCAGGAGTGGACGTCCCAGCAAATCCACCCCTCAGAGAAATTGCAAAAAAAAAAGAAAAACAAGAGTGACTCTGCAGGCTTCAGTTAGCTCGTTAAATGTTAAAGTTCGGGGCAGTACAAACAGAAACAGCCTGAACACGCGTGACTTATTTGGAAAGGTTGCCAGGAGAGAAAAGAACATTATAAGGGCTGCAAAGTTGGACCTGAACAAACCAGAAGTCCTGTGGAACAACATCCTTTGGACAGACAAGCCCACTGTAGAGATGTTTGGCCACGATGCACAGCACCATGTTTAGCAAAAACCAAACACCTCGTACCAAATGTTAAGCGCGGTGGTGGAGGGGTGATGATTAGGAACCTTGCAGTCATTGAGTAAACCATGAATTCCTCTGTATATCAAAGTATTCCAGAGGCCATATGTCTGACAGCTAAAGCTAAAGCTGCAAAAATGACCTGACAGACAAAACCACTGATGTTTGGCCATAATGCAGAGCACCATGTTTACATGTTTAGCCCAGAACATCTACTGTCCGGCACGGTGGTGGAGGACCGACAGTTTGGGCTTGTTTTGCAGCCGCAGGACCTGGGGACCTTCCAGCCAAGCAGCTGACCATGAACTCCTCTGTATATTCTAGAGTCAAATGTGAGGCCCTCTCCCACAGCTTGGCCCAAACTGGGTAATGGAGCAGGACAATGATCCTAAACACAGCAGCAAATCTACAGTAGAATGGCTGAAAAGGGAAACAATCAAGGTGTTCCAATGGCCCAGTCAAAGCCCAGACCTGAACCCCTTTAAAATGCTGTGGTGGGACCTTAAGAGAGCTGTGCATGAAGAAATACCTGCAGACCTCAATGAACTGAAGCAAAGTTGTAAAGAACAGCGGGCCAAAATCCCTCCAATATCTGCAAATGACAGTCATACAGAAAATGATTACTTCAAGTTTTAGCTGCTCAAGGCGGTTCTATAAGAATCAGGGTGTACTTAGTTTTTTACATGACTCAGCATGAAGAGGGAAAAAGCAGGACTCTGTTCTGCACATGGTAAAATAGGCAAATACTATATAAAAAAAAATTCACGTTGCTTCTGCATTTTTCCTCAGTCTTTGTTAAATAAATAACGTGACAGTGTAATTTGTCAGGTACTTTGTTCATCTGAGGTTGTATTTCCATCATTTATTGACCTGTAAAGGAGGAGCTGATTTTTATTGTCAGATTTTTGTGTAAAACCTAAAACTTTCGAACGGAACTGAAAGAGGGTGTACTTCCTTTTTGACATGACTGCCTGGTCATCTGTCTATCTATCTATCTAGATATATATTTTAGATGTACATTCAGAATGTGTCTGTAGATACGTCCTGTGTTGTGAAAAACCTTCCACCTTGTGACCTTTCTGAGCTCACTGTGCTCGTGGCCTCCATCAGCCTGAGCGTGTAGCTCTCATCCGTGCCAGCTGATTATGGTCCAGGAAAGTGTAGATTCTCAAACAGTCCTGTAAACTCCTCGAGGGTCAGACGGCAGCGGGTGTGAGAACCGACCTGCTGTCCTTTCCCTGACTCTTCTTTTTGGCTCGCTTCAGTGAGGTCGACCAGCGCAGTTGATTTAGGACTTGTAGGCTTGATCAACCGTGGTTTGGGAGGAAACTGGAGCACCTGAACTCACAATAACACCAAACGGTTCTCCAAAAAAACAGCCATGTGCTGTCCATGTGCCGGTTGAAAAACAGGAAGCATTAATGTATTAATTTAGCATCAAATTAGAAAATTCAAGAAGGGTGATACTTGGACATGCAAGTAACTGTTTTGTACAGTGTGTTAAAAAGCTCATACAACAATCAGTTCTTCCTCTGTCTGTTCCAAGCACATCAGACGTCTCACGTGCATGATGTCCCGTGTAACACAGGTCTGGCCTGAGAACCAGTTTGGGGTATAACAACAAATATAAAGCTTTACACAGGCTGCCTTTAAGTTGAGTCATCAGTGGGTTATGCCCATTAGAGATTAGCTTAGCAGGAGAACGGCTGATAATTATCATGCGCCAATGGCTCATAGATTTATCATACTCCACATCCACTTGGCACAAAGCAGAACTGCACCATTTGTACCACTTAACCCCACAAGGACGCATGTTTTTATATTAACTCCAGACTAAGTGGAATGTAGAACTAAAGGAAAAGTGAATATTTGACTCAAAGTGGACAAATGAATGCTACTGCTGCAAGTGAACAGGACTCTATGCAATCCTGTGAAAAACTAAGTACACCGTTACTGCTTCCACACAAGTTGAGAGGGTAGGTACGAGGTGCTGCTGAGGCATTGCAAATGCATTTGATTAATAGATAATCAGCAAGTGTGATCGCCTGGAATGCTCAGAGAAATTGCAACAATCCCCAAGAGCTACATCTCAGACTCTACAGGCTCAGTTAACATCTCAAAAGTTGAAGTTCATGATAGCAGGATTAGAACCAGGTTTGTCTGGAAGGGCAAATCAGCATGGCTTAGTTTTGCATAGTTCTTCATCTGAACAAACTACAAGACTTGTGGAACAATGTCCTTTGGACAGACGAGACCAAAGCCTAGACGTTTGTGCCAAACATGCACAGTGCCATGTTTGGCACAAACCAAAAACCTCATACAAAATGTCAAGCATGGTGGTGGAGGGAAGATGATTTGGTATTATTTTGCAACCACAGCATCTGGGCGCCTTGCAGGCGACATTGAAAGTCGATCATGAACTCCTCTGTATAGCAAAGTATTCCATAGTCAAACGTGAGGCCATCTGTCTGACAGCTAAAGCTTGGCCCAAATCAGGGTCCGCAACAGGACAACGATCCCAAGCACAGCAGCAAATCTACAGCAGAATAGCTGAAAAAGGAAAGAATCAAGGTGTTCCAATGGCCCAGTCCAAGTCCAGACCTCTACCCTATTGAAATGCTGTGGAAGGACCTTAAGAGAGCTGTGCATAAACAAATAAGTGCAAACTAAAGCAACACTGTACAGAAGAGTGGGCTATAATTCCTCCACAGCACTGTGAGACTGATAAATTCATCCAGAAAATGATTACTTCAAGTTTTGTAAATAAGATGTGTTTAGTTTTTCACATAACTGTGCTCGCGAAAACTTTAACCACAGTTATTGTTAGATAATAATATGTCTATGTTTATTTGTTTACAGCTTGTTGTGCTGCTAAAATGACCTAATGAAATAAGAATAAAAACAATTAGCAATCAGTTAAATACTATTACTAATAATAATAATAATTAGATTTTGGTTGGTAGTGCTCACAAACTGGAGCTATAGTGCTCTGCAACGACTCTTCTCTTGCAGCATTTTCTGTAATTATAACTACCACTTATGGACCTTATATAAGTAGCAAATGCTACATACTTCTTGCTTTAATAAGCTGATAGACAAACAAACATACATACATACATTTAATAGAAAATTTAATAGAAAATAATGATTTTTAAACAAAAAGAAATTTACAACTACAAGCACTCAGCGAGGACAACCCCCCCGATAACATTATGCTGTGGGCCAGCAGTGGCTCAGTCTGTCGGGAGATTCGACTGGAAACCAGAGGGTTGCTGAGGGGCGCCAGCTCAAGGCCCGCCTCTTCCCTGCATGTGTGTGTAACAACGCAAGAGTGTGTGTATTTGGGATTTGTATTTTCCCTATAGGGGTCAAAAGAAATACGTCTTCTTAAAACAGGAGTACCGCCATAATTTTACCCCCACGATTTGATCCGCCCACTTAAAATCTATGAATAACTTCTTGAGCTTTATTGCACACAAACAAACGAGCAGACAGACAGACAGACAAACCAGTGAAAGCATAACCTCCTTGGCAGAAGTACTAACACTGATATGCAGTCGTTAAAAAGTGACTGATTTCATTACTCATAAATTTGATCCATGTGTGGCACTAATCCCCTTCCATAGATGCACGGTCCATAGGTTTAATAATGAAAGAACCACTTGGAATATAACATGCTCGATTTGTCTGTGCCCAGAGACCTGAGCTACCTTTGAAGCTGGCCCTATAGAGAACCTGTAGAGCGTGACAGTGTTTAGTGTGACACTAAGTAGAGGTCAGAGGGTGTCCGCTGTCACAATGCCCCCTCTGCATGGGGTCCCACTGTTTGAGTCCAGCGAGTGTCAGTCCTATACTATGAAGTGTGAGAACCACCATCTGAAGAAGGGCCGTGTGGTCAGAGGGTGGGGACTGTTTGAATAGTCTTCCCTTCCTGTGAGTGCCATGTTGTAAATAATTGTTCAGAGCAGCAAGGCCCCACACAGACTGAAACATGGAGGGACAGGAGAAAAAAGAAAGGCAGGAACTACAGTTTTATTCAATTCAGTTCTATTTATATAGTGACTTTTGTAGTGAATTGTTACTACAAAAGTTGCCTCAAGGCTCTTTACACTGTAAGGTAAAGACCCTACAGTAATAAAGAAAAACCCCAACAATTAGACGATCCCCTATGAGCATGCACTTGGCGACTGTGGGAAGGAAGAACTCCCTTTTAACAGGAAGAGACCTCCGGCAGATCCAGGCTCAGGGAGAGGCAGCCATCTGCCTCGACTGCTTGGGAGTGAGGGGAGAGAGAAGAGAGAAAGGAGAGCAAAGAGAGACACAGACTATGGGAGACAGACATGTTGACATTAGCGGTCAGCATCATTTGTTCATTTTTAGGAGCACTAATGCGTCACTGATTTGTGGAGATCAGCCTGCACAGTCCAACCTGTTCCAACTCTTAACTCATTACATAATGAGGACAGGGTCCATCTGCTTCACACTGTAACACTTTGGGTACCTTTAGTTCCTTTTTTTCAATATGCAGGAAAGTCCATTACAGCTCTATAGGAGTCTTTCAGCATCTGAAATAGACACAATGCAGGCAAAAGTCCTCTGCTGGTGCTGGTTCTGTAACGGAACACGAAACTATTTTAACCAAGGACACTTAACTGCCTTTTAATGTGTGTTTGCCATTGTGAAAGGGTGTATTTTAACCCAAACCATGATTTTTCCCCCATATGTAATCAAAATTTAATTAGACTAAATGTTGTGTCCGCATGAATGCTGGTAGAGTCAAAACATATTTAAAAAAAAAAACACAAGTAAACATGCAAAAAAGTCATCCCTGACAACGGGTAGAGTGGGACTCATTAGTCTTGACAGACAACTCATCGAGTGGATGGATAACCATATACAAGTTTCCCTGGTCCACCAGGTTGTAGGTTGTGCTTTGGGTAGCTACCCAATCATGTAAAAAAGCAAGTAGCTACAGAAACGGAAGCAAGGGAAACTCAAGAAGCTCTGGGAAAACAGTTGGAAAACTCTGTGGCAACACAGCAAATGACGAGTGATACTCTGACACCCTGATCCTGTCTCCTAAACATACACTAAAGATCGGTTGCTGGAATGTTCGAACAATGTTCGAGACAGGAAGGCTTGATCAGGTTATTAAGGAAATGAAACAGATACCAGCTAGACATCTTAGGAGTGAGTGAGACCAGGTGGTGTGATGAAAATGTGTTCTCTACAATTTTGTTACAATAAGTGTAATCTCTCCCAAGTTGGCATGACCTTTCCCTCTTTGATGTTAAAGAACAAAAGCATTGCGGCACTGCAGGACTTCTGAAAGCTATCTGTGGGACAATGCAGTAGGGTGTGAAATGAAAACACACTGCAGAGAGTGAGCCCATACACCTTCAGGCCCCCTGTGCATTGGGACCTGGGAATGATGTCCCCAAATAGTTCACGTGGGGGGGGGGTCCTCAAGTAGGCCTCATAACACCCTGGTGGTGATAACCACATGGTGAGTGTGGTGATAACCACATGGTGAGCATTGACCTGATCACACTCCAGCTGGATAACACCCCAGTGATGATGACCACATGGTGAGCATCACTGGGTCATAAAAATGGTTATCAAAGCATGGTACAGGATCCCCAGCCTAACTCAGACACCAAGTCTGGGCTACAGCACCTGAAGACCTCTCCCCCTGCTGTGAATTGTGCAGATACTAAGATCACCCCCCAGCTGTGAAGGAAGTGTATTATTGTCTCTTCATGCTCTAGACACACCCCCTGGATCCTGTTTAAGGGGAACCAGAAGGCTTGGTCACAAGGACATCCTCAGATTACACATGTCTCTGTTGTCCTCCTTGTGTACACAAGTATTGAATAAAGCTGCAGCAATGGACCTTTTCTCATCGAGACTCCTTATTTAAGAAATCTCCAC
>VUQH01056308.1:0-25194 GCA_015106775.1 Etroplus canarensis | reverse complement strand
TTCAGCTTGATGGCCCCCCTCACCTCTGGTGTCCACCATTTGGTTCAGAGGTTGCCACCGCGAGAAGCATCGACAACCTTACGGCCACAGCTCTGAGCAGCCGCTTCAGCAATGGAGGCGGAGAACATGGCCCATGTCTCCAGTCTCCCTCGGAATGTGGTTGAAGTTCCTCTGAAGGTGGGAGTTAAAGACCTCTCTGACAGAGTCCTCTGCCAGACGTTCCCAGCACACCCTCACTATACGTTTGGGTCTGCCGGGTCGGAATGGCGTCCTCCCTCTCTTTACCCAAGTGTCCAAAACATACGGTTGCAGGTCTGATGACACGATTACAAAATCGATCATTGACCTGCGACCTAGGGTGTCCTGGTGATAAGTGCACATATGGACGCCCTTATTCTTGTACATGGTGTTCGTTATGGACAAACTGTAGTTAGCACAGAAGTCCAATAACTGTACACCGCTCGAGTTCAGATCGGGCAGGCCGTACTTCCCAATCACACCCCACCCCTAAAAAGTGATCATGAAAATCTTAAAATTAGTTCTAAAACATAGAAGGTGTATATATATAAAAGTAGCAAATGATCACATTTAGAAACTGAAACAATCAAAGATTTGGGTTATTTGACATGGGAATACAGGTGAATGCCACAAAATCTCACTTGTATGCACCACTTAAATACAAGTGGATGAAGGCCATTGTCTTTGGAGCTGCACTGGTTTTAGCTGCAGAGTTTTTAGCTTTACCTCTTAACATTCTGCATACGTGTGAATACTTAAAATCTCTGACAGTTTTCTTCAAAGAGTCAGAGATTTGCTCTCTGAACTGAAGAATTTCTCAGACCCCTCAGGCTCATACAACCTTTCAAAGCCTTGCTGGAAAAAGCGGCAGCTCTGTTTCAAAAAGCTTTTTCTTACTCTGTGGAAAAGTAGATTCTTTGGATATATTATAGGCTTTCTCCTACCAGCTTTGGTGTATTCTTCATCAAATCCTTATATACATATCTACATGTGTGTTTCTGATTATTCTGTATCTACCAGTCTAATTCCTGGGCATTTGTCCCTGAGCTGAGGTGTTTATGGTTTGTGTGTGTTTTTGCAGGCCTTCCAGCTGACACTCTCCAGGGCCACAGAGATCGCTTCCAGGAACAGTTTAAGAAGTATGAAGTTCACTTACAGTCTGTCATAGTTTCTCTGTAATCTCTGACTGAGCTCCTATCACCATGCTGAATTAATTTTTAGTGTCAAACCTTTCTTCTCTGTCTGGTCTTCTTACTCAGATTTTCTGTCCGTTCCTCTTTTACTTTCATGTCTCTCCTCTCGGTTTCAGGCTAAAGAGTCTCTTTTATCGCTCAAGTAACCTGCAGTATTTTAAAAGGCTGATTCAGATCCCACAGTTGCCTGAGGTGAGGACTAACTGCATTTTAACCACATCTAAGCCTCAAGTTCAAACTTTCAGTTGAATTTTTTCATCTTTATTGTTGGATTCTATCATACTTTAATGCTAAATCTCATTTTGACAAATTGCTTTATACATTAAAATCCTGATACGAGACACACTTTAATGGATTTGCAGGAAATTGGATTTCACAGTTTAAATCTTCATTGAACATAGATCTAAACCAAGAAGGTTTGTACCTCCAGCCCACTTTGAAACACAGTGAATAATTTTGTCCTTTGTAATTGTTGCAGAACCCTCCCAACTTCCTGCGTGCGTCTGCTCTGTCAGAGCACATCAGCCCTGTGGTCGTGATCCCTGCCGAATCGTCATCCCCGGAGTCAGAGCACGTTGTGGAAACAGATGACCTGGTGGACACAGATGTCCCCGTGCTGCCGGTAACAACATAAGACAAATATTTCTGAATGGCATGTTCTTAAATGCAGCCCATTTGTGTAGCTAACTGGTCTCCTGAACTATACGCTAACTGACCAAATTATTAGGAACATCAGTGAAATTGAATGTGATCCAATACAACTGTTATAAAATATATTTTTACACATCTACATTTTTTTAAGGTATTTGTCACATACACCATATAGACCAAAGTTTTGGGCCACCTACACATACCTACAGGATCATTAATATGGAGTTGGTCTCCCACTTTGCAACTATAATGGTTTCCATTCTTCTGGGAAGGCCTTTCTATAAGATTTTGGACTGTGTTGTGGGAACTTTTGCCCATTCAACCAGAAGAGCATTTGTGAGGTCAGACACTGACATTGGATGAGAAGGCCTGGCTCACAACAGTTCTAAATCATCCCAAGGGTGCTTTATGGGGTTGAAGATAGAGCTCTGTGCAGCTCAGTCGAGTTCTTCCACACCAAACTCATTCAGCCATGCCTTTATGGACCCTGCTATGCTGGAACAGAAAGGGCCATCCCCAAACTATTCCCACAAAATTGGAAGCATAGAAAAATAGCTTGGTAAACTGAAGGATTAAGATTTCCCTTCACTATGACTAAGCGGCCCGGGCAAACCCCTCAAAAACAACCCCACAGTGTTATCCCTTTTCCACCAAACTTTACAGTGGCACAGTGCAGTCAGATAGGTAACGTCCTCCTGGCATTTGTCAAACCCGGACTCATTCATTGCACTGCTACATAGCGGTGACCTGCTTTACGCCACTTCATCCGATGCTTGACATCATCCTTGGTGATGTAAGGCTTGCAAGCAGCTGCTTGGCCATGGAAACCCATGTCATGAAACTGCACTTTTTTGTACTGATGTTTATGTCAGAGGAGGTTACCACCACAGTTACAGTCAGCAAAGCATAGGCAACTTTTGCGCTTTATGCGCTTTAGCACTTTGGAACCTTGCTCTGTGACTTTATATGGTCTGCCACTTCATGGCTGAGCTGCTGTTGTTCCTAAACGTTTCCACTTTGCAATAACGCCACTTTATGTTGATTGTGAAATATCTAGGAGGGAAGAAATTTCACCACCTCCCGTTTTGCAACAGTGGTATCCTATTACATTGCCATACTGGAATTCATTGAGCTCATTAGAGCAACTCATTCTTTCACAAAAGTTTGTGAAGGCAGACCACATAGGTAGGTGTTTGAATGTATATACCTGTGGCAATGGGACTGAATGAAACACCTAAATTCAGTGATTAAGAGTTAGCCCAATACTTTTGTCCATAAAGTGTACATTGCTGCATTATATTTTGATGTGTTTCTAGCATTTTTCACCCTACTCTAAAAATCTGGTTTATTCTGTTATAGTTTTAAATATACTGACTTTAATATGCATGGCTCCTAAAGTTTAAATTTTTATTTAAAAAAGAAAGATACTGAGGTTATTAAGGGTATTTTGGACACATGAGTCAGTGACCAGTTGAAAAGTTTTGATGTACCCAGAAAAAAGAGCTCTAAACCATAATAAATAGATCAGAAGAGAAGATGCTGCAGGGGAATTTTGTTTATAAAGTTTATTAGGTGATTAGGTGATAAGATAGGGTTACATTTCTCAGGAGTTAATTACCAGATATTTAAGCCTTTTAGTTTTGACTTAGTTTGTTTATTTTTCCTTTTTAGGCCCCTTCAGAGACCAAATTTGATGACCTGTTTGGCACTTCGGCTGCAATCGACCCATTCAATTTTAACAGTCAGAACGGCATGCGCAAGGATGACAAGTGAGTGTCATTACAGCAGCATACTGACATTTGTCTGTCATAGCCACGTTATCGATGACACAATGATTAAAAAAATATTATGCATATATACTCAACCTAAGTGCTGCATAAATATGTTTGGGTGCCAAGTCTTACTTACAATAGTAGGGAAACCATGTAGTTTCAAAAGCTAACCCTGCTGACATGCTATTGCAAATGCTCAACAGCTGGTTCCCAAACATGCTGCATGATGCTTCTCTGGAACAGCAGCAGAGATCAACTCAACAAGATGTTCATACCAAAGCTGGTTCAGGGCAAATTCATGTTCCGTTGCATGCCTAATAACCCAACTTTTTCTTCTGTTAAAAACATTCTCGTAAGATAGCAAAATATCCACACTAAAGTTCATAATTTTTTCCATGAATAAATACACATTTATTTACCGCCTGTTAAAATTCACAGCAAATATATAGATCTTTCATTGGATTATGTTTTGTGTTCTATATGTTAATGATGGCAGCACTGTCCATTCATCCTTTCATCTTATCTGATTATATCCCAGCTGTCATAGGACAAGAAGTGGGGTACACCCTGGTTATGTTGCCTTTGTATTGCAGGGCTAACAGAGAAACAGACTACAACACACGCACATTCAGGGCCAATTTAGAATCACCAGCTGCCCTAATGTACATGTCTTTGGACAGATGGAGGAAACCCCCACAAGTATAGGAAAAACAAGCAGACTCCACACGGAAAGGTCCCAGCTGACCAGGAGGTTTAAACTAAGAAGCAACAATGCTAACTGCTTTGCTACCCCTGACTGCATGGCTGCAAAATCAAATGATGAGAGAGAGAAAAAATATGAGCAGAAATTGATTCGCGACCAATAGCTATCACCTTTATTTATTTCCCACTGTATTTTATATATTTGCCTAACTCTCTTTATTCATTAGGGACCGCCTGATCGAACAGCTCACGAGGGAGATCCAAGCACTCAAAGAAGAGCTGGAGTCTTTCAGACTGGAGGTAAAAATAAGAACTTTCCTTTTTTAAGAAATTCATGTGTATAGTATCTACAGAAATGAGCAACTTTTTCTCAATCTTTGTCTATTTTTTCCAATAGAGCGGCCGGTTGTGTCAGGCGCTACGGGGGCGTGTGAGTGAGCTAGAGGCAGAGCTCGCAGAGCAGAGTCACCTGAGGCTGCAGGCTGTAGGCGAGAGTGAGTTCCTGAAGGCAGAGCTGGATGACCTGCGAAGGGTCAGGGAAGACACGGAGAAGGAGCAGCGGAGCCTGACAGAGATTGAAAGTAAGGCTTCATTTATCCTGTGTCCCACTTAAGCAGAACAGAGACACATCATTTAATTATAAGTTCTTTGGACAGACCAACTCATGCAGTGTGCTGTTACGACTTCAGGTTTTTCTATTTGCTATTTACTGTTTTGTTTGAGCTTTAGAGAAACTCTGATTTAGAGAGACCCTGATCACATAAAAACAAGCTTTTGAAACAGCAAGTTATGACATGAAAAACTGTAAAGAATTTATAAAACTAACCTTTCACTGTAGTGGTGGTTTGATGGTCCAACACTGTCTGACTGTGTTGCTTCACCTGCTGTGTTTGTGACTTGTCTCTTCATGTATTCATGTATCTTTAACCAGGAAAAGCTCAGGCCAATGAGCAGCGTTACACCAAACTGAAGGAGAAGTACACTGAGCTGGTCCAGAGTCATGCAGACCTATTGAGAAAGGTGAGACATTGTACTTGTTCATGAGATTTTCTGCGTGCTTGTACCAAGTTGGATTGCTTACTGTCCTCCTAGTGTCCTTTATGTCCTACAGGCTGAGAATCAGACCACTGTTCTAATGATTTTGTTCTTCGTTTATCTGCATCTGTGTGTATAGAATGCAGAGGTGACCCGGCAGATGACAGTAGCTCGAGCAGCACAGGATGAAGTGGAGGCAGTGAGGAAAGAGATGCAAGAGAAGGTGAAGGCCGCTCAGGAGTCCGCAGACAGACAGGTGAGAATGAGATTGATTTGGCAATCACTGCCAAACGCGTACAGAAAGTTTGCCTCATGCTTTCAACCCTGGTTTCAATCAATTCAGATGATTTGCAGCGGGTCCAGCTGTGCTGTAGTTCAGAGAATGGGGTAAAGACTGAATTTTTCCACCCCACTGTGCAATGATTTGGCTACAAAGGGAAAGCAAACTGCTTTCAGAAATTGCACTTTTTGTTTTTATAAGCTGGCTAAATTTTAACTTTGACTTTTCTTGCTCAGGAGAAGGAACAGCTCGAGCAGCTTCAAGAGCTCCAGAGAGATCTGGTGTCAAGCCGGGCAGAGCTGGACTCCCTAAAGACCACCATGGCTTCATCGCAGCAGGTCTCTCTCCTTTTTGGTTTTACTTTTTTATACTCCTTACACACATATCTTAAATCTTGACCCCAGAGTTGCTGTGAAAAGTTAGAGAACTAATTTAAAATCCACCCCTCAGCGTTATGTTATAAAAATACTAGCTGATACAAGAGCGTGCGAAAAGATTAATGACTTGAATGACCTGGGTGATCTTAATGGATTAAAGTCTGAATAAAGTCTAATAATGGGTGGCTGGAGCCCCACAGATTTATTCTAATCATCAATTATTTAATCATCTCACTTATGCTCCACTTTTGCAGCGAGAAAGGGTCAGAAAGTTAAATCCAAGTAATAATGTTCTGTGTCCTGGATTGCATATACACTGTATGGACAAAAGTATTAGGACACCTACAGCAGCTTTTATGAAATCCCATTCTAAATCCATAGGCATTAATATGGAGTTGGTCCCCCTTTTGCAGCTATAAAAGCAAGCTTCCACTATTCCTGGAAGGCTTTCTACAAGATTTTGAACTGTGTTTGTGGGAATTTTTGCCCATTCAACCAGAAGAGAATTTGTGAGATCAGATGCTGGTGTTGGCTCTCAATCTCAGTTCTAGTTCATCCCAAAGGTGTTGGATGGGGTTGAGGTCAGGGCTCTATGCAGTCCAGTCCAGTTCTTCCACACTAACTTCATTCAACCATGCCTTTATCGACCTTGCTTTGTTCACTGAAATACAATCATGCTAGAACAGAAAGGGCCTTCCCCAACGTTGGAAGCATAGAATTTTTCAAAATGCCTCAGCAGTCTGAAGCTTTAGAATTTCCTTTCACTGGGAGTAAGTGGCTCAGACCAACACTAGAAAAATAACACCATAGCATTATCCCTCCTCCACCAAACTTCCTGACGTTCTTTAAACCCATACTCATCCATCAGACTGCCATATAGAAGGGTGTGAGTCGACACTCCACAGAACACATTTCCAGTGGTGGTCCAGTGGCAGTGTGTTTTACACCACTCCATCTGACACTTGACATTGTGCTTGGTGATGTAAGGCTTGCATGCAGCTGCTCGGCTATGGAAACCCATTCCACAAAGCTGTTGGCACAGTTTTTGTGGTTTTTGTGGTCCAGAGGAGGTTTGGAACTCTGCATTTACTAAGTCAGGAGAGCATTTGTGACTTTCACACACAATGTGCCTCACCACTGACTGCTCTGTAACTTTACATAGCTTGACACTTTGTGGCTGAGTTGCTGTGGTTCCTAAATACTTCAGCTTTGAGGTAATACCACTTCCAGGTAATCGTGGATTATCTAGGAGGGAATAATTTCACAAATGTTTGTAAAGGCAGTCTGCATCGATAGGTGCTTGATTTTGATTCACCTGTGGCAATGGGACTGAATGAAACACCTGAATTCAATGATCAAGAGCTGTGGCCCAGTACTTCTGTCCATATACGGTATGCTTACCAGGTATCTGTTATCAGTATTAAGAACAAGAGTGAAGAATAAATCCTGCCTTTAAGTGGTAACAACAGATCCTGACTCTTCTTGACTGGAATTTTCCAATGAAATTAAATAACATTCTTCATTTTCTATCACATTCACAGTGCATAAAAACACACACTAAACCCTGTCTGTCATTCACACTGTCACTCCCTCCATTTCACTGCTTCTTTTTCATGTCAATCCCCTCTTAGTCACTGACTGTTCCTGAACCATTTCAGATGTTTAAACTTCAGCATCTAAATATTTGTTTGACATCAGTGATTGAATGAATTGGTTTTTATAGGAGAGAAATTATTTAAACAGTAGCAAGTTCTTTTTACCTCTTCTTTTCTTAATCGCCAGTTGGTTTGTTTTTGTCACTGCTGCACAGTTCAGCCAACTGGAAACTTGCAGATGTCAAAGCTGATGTTTAGAAGCTATTTTTTGGAAAAAGGAAAGTGAAATCTTGTCCAAATAGCTGCTTATGTAAATAAACATATTTGGTTCATTACTATTACTACTTAACTATGGATGTTTGTGAGGGGAAAACTGTCGCTAACAAAATGATCTGCAGGAATATTCATTACAGGATAATGAAATCAGTTTAATAAGCCCTGAATCATGCTGTTAACCCTCAGGATCTCTGATGACAGTACTCACTGATTATAACTCCCTGTGTCCAAATTCAGATGATGTTCTGTTCCCCGTATCTTTCATTCGTCTCTCAGCCTCCCACTCCTGACATCCTATTTTTCGCAGCTTCCACTTATCAACTCTGTCACTCTTTCTGTCCTCCTCCATCTCTTTCTAGTCCTTTTCACACAAGCAGCCCACATTTTATCGCTCTTTTCACATTTTTCCAGTGCCCAGCTCTTGCTAGCTCATGCAGCATCAAAAGCTTAACAGTTTTGTTTCTTCTTTGTTTCCTACTTTGTCTATCGGACCTGCTGGCACCCAGGCTGTGAGTCTTTCAGCTTATTTTTTAATGTTTTACACCTCATTAGCTACCCACAAATAAGAGTGTAGTTAGTAACCCCAAATTTCACTGCTCTCCTCCAAATGCATGACACACTGATTTAATTTTTTATTCAAATTGCAAAATCACAATTTCCCAGTGTTCCTTGGATTGTAACCTCAACCCAAAGCTCTTGAGACTGACATGGGACTGTTGTAGTTTGTGGTTAAAGATGAAGTGTTTTTTATTGGGAGGTCAGAGCACTTCCTGGCATGTTCTGACAACAATCTATTATCCTAACCATGTCCTCCTGTCACCTCAAAATCATTTCCTCCTATTGTTAACTTTTCTCTTAATATTTAAAAAATCCTTCCATGTTTTATTTCCTTGATGCAGTCAAGTGAGGTGCTCAGCACTCAGCTGGCCACACTGGAGTCTGAGAAAGCCGAGCTTGTCCAGTCCTTGACGAAGGTAGAGGCGGAGCTCGCGGTAAGGGGGGAGGAGCTAGAGCGAGTTCAAAGCTCACTTGTGACGGAGAGGGAGAGTAGGGTGAAGACAGCAGAAGCCCTTCAAAATCAACTCAATGAGAAGGTGAAGAATCAAATTACCTTTCTCCATTAAATCTTTAACTGATTCAAATCCACAGCGTAACACTCAGACACTGATACATTTCTAAAACAGGGGCATGAGGTAAATTTTAACCATGTGTGTACTCATGTCCACAGGAGAGCAGGGAGCAGGCGTTAGAGAGCCAGCTGGTGGCAGCTCGTTGGTCCAGCCTGCAGGGAGCTGTAGAGGAGGCGGAGAAGATCATCCAGGACTCGCTGGCTCAGATAAATGACCCGGCACACATCAGCTGCACCAGCTCCGCAGGTGTGTGGATTTTGTACAGTGCTTTGCAGTAATGGAATGTTAATTAGCCCTGTGTGGAGACATGTTTGTGTGCATGCTCTCATACATGTTTCTCCATCTCTGCAGACTACCTTGCATCCAGATGCCATGCCTCGTTAGACTGTATGGAGAGATTAAATTCTACCAGAGTGGCCTTCTTGGCTGACAACACAGGTGAAACAAAATCTGAATGTTAAAAAATAAAAACTTCTTAAAAAATGCATGATCATTATTACTGACTTAACTTTTAAAGCAACAGTGACACATTTTTATCTGCTTTTAGTTTATTAGCTCATCCGGTCGAAGGAGGCACATTGATGAGGCGGCCATTGTCCGTCCGTCCACAAAGAATTGCTACTCCTCCTAAAGTAATAGTCTGAATTTAGTAAAACTTGCACACAGTGATAACCTAATAGGTCTTCACCACAAGTGTTCTCAAGGTCATATTTGTCTTTTCCCATTTTCACGTTATTGGTCAAGATTGTAATGTTCTTAAAATTTGTGTTTGTGTGTGCCCCTCTGCCCTCTATACTTAAATGCTGACATTAGGTTTCTTTATGGCATAATAATCTCTTAAACCAGGTTGGGGCCAATCAGAGTCTACTACTGGTTGACTCCTACATTTGCAAGGTGTGATTGGTGCCCTATCACCTAATTGGTCCTGGATATGACTCTTTGTGTGACTCCTTGACTTCTCAGGGAATTTTCACTCTCATTAGTTTGTGCGATACAGCCAACCAGTGACAAAAAAACTCATCATTTTCTTTCTGTACTTCACACATTACAGTAACCTGTGAAATTGATGAATCATGAGCTGGATGAATTATGATGTTGCTGATGTCCTGGTATATCGTGTGTTAATAAATGCTACTGAAAAATTTCACCTCATATATGTGGAAACTTTTTTTTGTGGGTGTATGTTGTTTTCTGCAGGTGTGTCTGAGCTAGTACGAGCGGTGACCCAGTGTGGCCACTTAGTGGGTGACACCATCATTCAGGGTAGTGCCACCTCCCACATGGTGCCTGTGGAGCAGGCTGACAGTAAGTTTGTGACCTGCATGAGATACAAAGAGAGAGGGAGAGATAATTGGATTGTAGTCTCTGTTTCTCTCCTGATCTCAATCTGTGGGTATCAGTCATGTTCATGTCCTGCCTTGCCTGAGTTGTTCTCTTCATGTGTTACATGTGTTCACAAAGGTTGGGCAATCTAGGTTGGAATTGTTGTCCCTGTTATTTACATTATTTGCTGTCTAGGAAAGGAGTCTACATTGCAACCACAAATAGTTTTTAGTTTTCAATGTAGAATATGTGCCAAAACAGGCCCGAATAGAGCAAAAGCGCTGACTTCATACAGATGTAATGTTTTTTCTCTCTTGGGAGATGGCAAGTCTAAACATGCCCAAATATAATGGAGGTCTGGCCAACAGTCATATTCCTGCAACAAAAAGCAAACATTAGGTCAGACTGCAGTCTGTCGAGTCTAAAGATCAATGGGGGGGGGCACTTTGCTTTGACTGATGTTTTTTTTCCATACATTGCTGGAGCCTGTGTACAGTTTAGGGCAAATCTGGCTGCACTGCATGTTAAAAAAACAGGTCTGTCAGCTGCTGCAGAGATACATTTAGCTTCATGTTACCTCCAATCTCAGGGGCTCTTTCAGCTGCCAGTTGACACATTCCGTGAGGAGATGTCGGTTTAATCAACACTACAGCGGCAGCCACTAGTGGCATTTGTTACATATGATATGGTATTTTCATAGAAAACAGATTGCAAATCTGATAGCTTGAACACTTTAGTATATCCAGCTACATGTGTATTTGTGTTATTATAATCAGTTATTTAAGCGATAATATATGCATTCTCCCTGTCCTTGTGTGTCAGCCCTGTCAGAGAGTGTGAAGGTGTGTGGGGCTGAAGTTTTGGCTCTGCTGGCAGAGATGAAGCAGCAGGACAGCCTGGCTGCAGCGGACAGCAGCAAGCTGAGAGCAGCTTTGGAAGCCATCCTGGTTACTGCAGAGGTCCATACTGCATACATACTAATGCTTGTAGCTATAGAGCCACTCTGTTCTCAGAGCTGCTGTGTGATGATACACTGTTTTGTTGCCTTGTGATGAACTGATTAATTTCTGCTGTAATGTCAATATGTGACTTCGGTCTCTCTCTCTCTCTCTGTCTTGCTGAGTTGATCTTGCTCTTTCACTCTTTCAGAAACTGCGTCCTAGAGGTTTGGAGTTGCAGCAGGGGGAGCTGGGAGACCTTGTGGAGCAGGAAATGGCTGCCACTTCCGCAGCTGTGGAATCAGCAGCTGCCAGGATAGAGGTGAATAAGTATGATTGTGTGTTTTTTAACTGTGGTCACCAAGCAGCAAATGTTTGTGCAAGTTTGCAGTGTGAAAGCATTGCCCTGTGTTTCATTTTACAGCAGTATTAACGTCAAAGTGTCCTTTTTTCCTCCTTTGTTCCTCTGTGTTCTCCAACAGGAAATGCTCAACAAGTCTCGAGCAGTTGATACAGGAATCAAGATGGAGGTCAACGAGAGGTAAAACTCAGAGCTAGTTTTTTAGGCGCCGCAGGGAAACAGACCAGATTAACTTTTTTCTGTAACATTATCTTTAGTTAACTGTAGGTTTATAAAGATAGTGCACTGTCTCCCAGGAGAAAAAGTCTAAACTAAGTGCTTAACGTCTTCCAGACCTCCAAATCTGTTACTGAAAGCAGTTTTCACACATGTATACTGCAGCTATGAACTGTTATAGACTTTAGCCCACAAATGTGCTTTTGAAAGCACTAATGTCCAACTCAGCTAGATTGGGCATTTAACCATGTTTAAACTGCTGCCTCCATGGTCCAAAGTTGTGTGATATCCAAGTGAGCAATCTTAAAATAGGTTAGTGGGCATCATGTCCTGGATCCTGCACACTTTAACCTGGCAGGACACCTCACCTAAACCAAGAGGAGGCTTTTCAGTTGTACGTCTAACATAATCACTCTCCTGCTGTGTGCTTTTGATGATGTCTGAACCTGATTCTCTGGAGAGAGCAAGAAGAACTGATCAAGCTCAACGAAACCAACTCACTCTCGTACCACATTCTAAAAGAAGAAACAAACTTCATCCTCAAACTAAATTTTCAGCTTCCTGTGGCTTTTCTTTGGTTTCTTTGTTCTGCATAGAACAAAGTTGTTTTTAAATTGTAGAAGAACTCATATCTGAAGCCATCTCTGACCATAACCCATACAATAACCTCTGCAATCAAAAAGAAATACAAGTGGCTGAACAAATAGAAGATTAGAGAACTAGCATAGAGAGACAAACCTGTAGTTACAACCCCAATTCCAAAAAGTTTGGGATGTTGTGTGGAATGTAAATAAAAACAATGCAATGATGTGCAAATCTCATAAACCAATCTTTTATTCACAAAAGAACATAGAAAACATATCAAATGTTGAAAATAAGATATTTTAATATTTTATGAAAAATATTAGCTCATCTTGAATGATGGTAGCAACATGTCTCAAAAAAGTTGGGACAAGGGCAACAAAAGGCTGGAAAGTAAGTGATTCTAAAAAGAAACATCTGGAGGAACATGATGCAACTAATTAAGTGAACTGGCAACAGGCCAGTAATGTGACAGGATATAAAAAGAGGTCCTTGGAGAGGCAGGGTCTCTCAGAAGTACAGATGGGCAGAGGTTCAGCAGTCTGTGAGAAACTGCATCTACAAATTGTGGAGCAATTTCAGAATAATGTTCCTAAATATAAAATTGCATCAGCTTTGTCATGCAAAGAAATCTTTGTGGGGCCAAACCTCATTTAAAATGGACTGAAGCAAAGTGGAAAGATGCTTTGTCGTTAGACAAATCAAAGTTTGAAGTTCTTTTTAGAAAACCTGGACCACATCCTCTGGACCAAAGAGAACAGGGACCATTTGGCTTGTTATAGTATATAACATACTGTATACAAGTTATAGAGCAGTGGTTCTCAAAAAATTTTTTTCATGTCCTACTTCAGAACCCGAAAAACGTTTGTGCCCCACACCATACAAAAATGTAGGTCTCACAACTTTTAGTGACAATAAAAAAAGGATCTCCATTGAATTTTACTTAAATTTACTTACTATTGTTTACTGTTTGTCCACCCCACCTGAAGTGGCTCCGCACCCCACCAGTGGGACCTGCCCCACAGGTTGAGAACCACTGTTTTAGAGCAATGTATGCTCCCCTAAAGACATCTTTCAGAGAAGGCCTTGCATATTTTAGCAAAATAGTGCTGAGCTGTAGACCTTTCACCAACTGGAAACATTTGTTGCATCATAAAACACAAAATACAACAAAGAAGATCCAGGACTGTTGAGCAACTGGAATCCTATATCAAACAAGAATTCCTCTCCCAAAGATCCAGCAGCTGTTCTCCTCAGTTCTCGGATGTTTACAGACTGTTGTTAAAAGAAGAGGGAATGCTAAAGTGTGGTAAACATGGCCCTGTCCCAACATTTTTTAGACAAATTACTGCAATCAGATTCTAGATAAGCTAGTATTTTTCAAGAAATAGTAAAACATCTCACTTTCAACATTTGATATGTTTTCATTTTCTTTGGTGAATGAAATATTTGTTTGAGATTTGCAAATCATAGCATTGTGTTTTTTGGGTGTTTTTTAGATTTTGCACAGCATCCCAAACTTGTTGGAATTGGGGTTGTATTGGATTAAAAATGTATTTTACTGGGTGCAAAATAAGAACGATGAAGAAGAATAGGAAATAGAGATGCTTTTCAGCAGCCACACTACTTCAGCACAGCTTGAGACACACAGTTAGTGCTGATGTGTGGAGAGTTTCATTAATTCAACCACAAAACCTCTGCAGGCTATGTTGTGTGAATGTGTCTGCACAGCTGTTTTGTGTGACCTTCATGCAAACCTGAATTTCTTCAGTGCTCTGTCATTTTATTGTTAGTAATATATTGTAAATGAACCCATTCAGTGTAATAGTTAGTAGAAAGCAAAAAGATCAACACAACAAACTGCTGTCACTCATTTGTTGCATGTGCAAAAATCTTCCTCTAAACCATCTAAATCTGCAGGGATATCCGTTCAGATGCAGGCTTTATATTTTTTCTCAGTTCTGCTGCTTTTATCTTGTGTTGCTGTAAGTGTACGTCTTATCTGGTGATTAGGTTTGTATCTTTTTATTCTAAGATCAGAGGACAAAGTTATGTGCTGATCTTTCAGACTATGTGTAGTTCTCACTGTGTGCAAACCAAACCAATTAAACTTTCTCTGGCTTCTCCCACTTACTTCATTATTCATGTAAAAAAAAAAAAAGTGTTTTTCCGCTGTGGGAGATGATTATGAAAAGAAACAAACAGCTACTGCAGCTAAAAAACTACAGTGAGGATTTAGGTCAGTGGTGCATCAGTCATGCATTAACTTGCTCCAGGCTGAGCAGTCTGGACTAGAACAAGCTGTGATCAGGATATTTGCAGGCACACCTATCAACACAAGGCCTTGCCTCTCTCCAAGTGGAGATATCATTATTACATCAGCTGTCGAGTTGCTACAGTCAATGCCCATGTCCTCTGCTCTGTCGCCCCCTGCAGGATCTTAGCCTCCTGCACAGAGCTCATGCAAGCGATCAAAGAGCTGATTTTGTCTTCCAAAGATCTGCAAAGAGACATTGTGGAGAGTGGAAGGGTGAGTTATGCTGCGACTTTATGTTATTTTTATTGATACTTACTCATTAACATCTGCAGAACCCTTTTTCACTATTTTAACATACAATGAACTGAACAGCTGATTGATTGTAATTGGCTGGTTTTCCATCCATTCTGGAACCAATCTCAGTTGGTTAATTTGTAATAATTATAACTATTGACTCCTGTTTTTGTAAAGAGTGTCATGTAATCTACTGTTTTTTTATGTTTGCTATTTGTCCACCAGGGGGCAGCCTCTATGAAGGAATTTTATGCCAAGAACTCGCGCTGGACTGAGGGCCTGATATCTGCCTCCAAAGCAGTGGGATGGGGCGCCACAGTCATGGTGTAAGTAGCCGTTCTCTCCTGAGTATCTCCTCCTCACAACAGAGTGCTTGTCCAGAAAGTTGGCAGTGGAAAATTGAATTTCAAGCAGAGTGTTTACTCTGTGGATCATAAATGTTTAAAAGAACAAAAGAGGTTGCCTTTACATTTAATAAAGCAAACAAAACAGGAACTCTTGAAGGCATGTGAGGTTGCTTATAAATCTTTTGTTTCTTACTGTGTTTTCTAAACTGAATTCTGATTATTAAGTCTGAATTTATTTTCCATTTTTGCTGCAGGGATGCAGCCGACCTGGTGGTTCAGGGGAAAGGGAAGTTTGAGGAGCTGATGGTGTGTTCACATGAGATAGCTGCCAGCACAGCACAGCTAGTGGCTGCTTCAAAGGTGTGCAAAGAATATGCAGTTTTCATTCTCCCTGTAGTATATTATACTCCTAGGTATTGTGGTGGGTATCATCTGCGAGTTTTATGCTAAATAAATGGCTAAATACTAATGACTGGCATGTATGGCATTAGCAGCAAGGGAGGAATGGCAGTATAAGCAGCTCGAAGATTTCATATCTTTGGTAATGTTGATGTTCTCCTTCTCCAGGTAAAAGCAGACAAAGACAGCGCCAACCTGCACCGCCTGCAGCAGGCGTCCCGGGGCGTCACGCAGGCCACCGCAGCTGTTGTAGCCTCCACCAAGTCTGGGAAGTCCCAGATTGAAGAGACAGGTGAGAGCATCACATTCACTGCATGCATGTTTAGTTAAACTTGCATTTAAACTTAAACTTTTCTTCTTTGACTGTGTTTTCAGATACAATGGACTTCTCCAGCATGACTCTCACTCAGATCAAACGACAAGAAATGGATGCACAGGTAAGGCTGAACTGTGAGTCTTAAAAGTTGTGCGCTTGATCAGCCAAGCGGTGACTGTAACTTCATCCAAGTAAAGTTTTCACAAGATGCCTTTCATTGGACGTGGAGTAAAAGTAGTCTCTCCTCTGGCTCGTAAAATGAGAAAATCTTTTTTTTAGGAATGCCTGGGTGGCGTAGTTAACTGTTGATTGTTATGAGACCCTGAAGGATCATTTTTCCTTCTCTGTGAGGCTGAAATTCACATGAATGCTTTGTGTTGTGGCGCTGCTTCACCCACTCTAAAAGAAAAACACAGGAAGGTCTGGACCTTCTCATACACATGGCTCATTGTTGGAAATGCACACAAGGCTCTTATTTTCAGATTATCCGATATATTTTTAGTCTAAGTCAGACCTGTTTAAATAACGGTTTTCATCTGGTTTAAGAGGGTTTTAACACACACAAGGGAAAGTGAAGAAACTAACATAACTTGTAAGCCTATTTACTGCTGCTCTGACATAATTTAGCCTAGATGAAAGCCTGATTTTCTTTTCCATGTTTCAGAAAAATCATATGAGCTGTGTATAGAAAGTGGTATCTTATGACAACTAGCTGTTCAACTGGAAAACAAAATGCTTAAAAATAAATTAATATATTTATACTATGACACCTCAAACATGCATATTAGGAGATTTTGGTGTGACTCATATTTACACTTGGCTGCATTATATACAGTTTTTAATGAAATAAGTCATCAGTTGTTTACAGTGAAAAGTCCTTTGCTCCCTTGTTTGCTCTCTTTTGTGCTGATCTATTTATAGTTTTTAATTTTCCTGGATTTGTGAGAGGAAAATGACGTCTGACTGTGTCTGGATTTTCTCAGGTTCTGGTTCTGGAGCTGGAGACTCGTCTGCAGAAGGAGCGAGAGCGTCTCGGCGAGCTGAGGAAGAAGCATTACGAATTGGCCGGTGTAGCAGAAGGCTGGGGCGAGGAAGAGGAGGGTGGGGACAAAGGACAACCACATTACGATTCACGCACCCTAAAATATTGCAACAAAATAATGCTAAAATCTGTCTTCTCTTCTTGCTCCACAGGTACAGGTTGAGACCTGCCACCTATGTCGTCCCCCTCCTCGACCAGAAGAGCAACTTCTGTCTGCCTCTTTCTTTTTATAGACACATTTTTCAGCCCCTTTCTCCCTTGTTGGTTTTTTTTCTTAATTTGTTTGTTTGTTTATCTAAGCCAAATGAAAAGGTGCTTCTTTTCTAAACTTGCTTCTCCACTCATGTCCGGAAGCTTCCATAAAGGACAGCACCAAGGGCTCAACAGCAGGGCGTATTATCAGAGGGATGAACAAATTGGCAAAAGGGGCAGGGTGAAAGACGACCTGCAGCCCAACTTCACAGCCTCACGTCCTTTCGCTTCTCCTCCCAGACTGTGTCTGTGAAACGCAGCAATGAGGTCTATCCGCTGTGCTGAGTATTTATTGTCTTGCCCTCTCTGGTTTTTAAAAATAGCGCTCTGCTGAGATCTCAGTGGAGACACTATGAGCACAAGTTCTAATTGAGACATCCCAAGATGGCACTGCACAAACTCTGAGCAGCAGGGAGAGGGGAGATGAGTGACGGTCTGCCCTGCCCACATTCGTGTCTGTAACATAGATGGCATGCATGCTCTCCTATTAAAACAAGTGTTTTTGTTCCACATCGTGAGCTTGTGAAACTGTGGGAGCCTGAGCCGCTCTTCATCTGTCAGATATCCTCTTCCTCCCTAGTTTCTTCCTATTCTTTTCTCACTGTGAGTTATCACCTTATTAAGTCCATGCTGCCTGAACTGGCTGCTTTGCTGGACTTTCTGCCTTTCACCTCCTCACCATTGTAATGACCGTGACTGTTAACTTAAGCACCCCAAACCCCTTTGTTTGTCTTCTCTTTACTTTGACAGACATTCACATGGAAACTCTTAAAACTGTCTATGTGCGGCCGGGTTAGGGAGAAGTGTCCAAATAGCCAAGTAGCACACCAAACAGTCTTTTCCCCGTGAAATTTGAGACTGCCGACTACCTCATGCTACACCGTCAGAGGTAGCTGTGCATCAGGGGAAAGTTTGACGAGTAGAGTTGCTCAAAACACTAATTTCAGATCTTCAATTTTAATGGTTCAAACTGGGAAACAGGGTAGCAAGAGGCGGTCCTCTGTTTTTATATAGAACTTGTTCAGTAATACAAGTTTTGCTCCTCATTTCAGTTCTGGCAAAGTTCAGCAAAGTTGAAGACCCTCTATTGATGCATTTATTTTGTCATAAGCTATAAACGTGTTGTCTTCTGTTCCTCGAGGCGTAATGTCTCTGTCAGGAGGACAGCTGTCCTCATGGTGAGAATGATAATCCTTTCCGTTTATTTCAGGAGACCGGACTGCCTGCTTAGTCAGATAAATCTGCAGAAGAAGCAATATCCATATGAGTTTGACATGTGGAAATCGAACTTAAATGAGAACTCAAGAATAGTTCCTACTGTGCAAACTTTTAGATTGACCCGGTTTGTCACGTGATCCTGCCTCGTCATACAACACAGGAATGACTGCCGTTTTCTGAATCCTTCACTAACTGACAGGCTGCATTGCCGGGACCACGAGGGACTCTGAAGTACACAGACTGCAGTGTTTTTAATAGCTTCCTTAAGACCAAGTAGCTGTGTATATAAACTACAAGCCTTCTATTGTTGGAAATAATATTTTGCTTTCATTTGATCTCCAAGTAAGGATTCAGTCAATTTGAACTGAAACGGTGCACTTGAGGCCCCATAACTACTAGAAGTCTCTTTTTTTCATAAGAGGTTATTTAACAGATTTTCCTGCTGAAACTGATGAACTGTTGTTTAGCTTGTGGACTCATTGAGAAGGCTGTCTGTGCTTTCATGGGAAACGTGATGAGCAGGCATTTATTTTCAACCCAACACCTTATATACATTCTTTCTATTGGATGACTCTGAGTTCGTCTCTCTGTGTCTTAACCTACTTAGTTTTGACGCTCCGCTTCAGCTGTGTATCTAAAAAGTTGTGACACTGGGTATTTAACAGGCGCTGGTCAAATAGTATTGCCAATAATTCTTTGAGAATAAAAGCACCTGAATGAAGACGGTTCATTGAAAAAGTGGCTGCTTCAACCAGGTTAAGCAAACAGCAAGTATTTTTTGCAGTGCTGTTGACTCCTCCTTTGTGTGAAATGATTTTAGCTGTATATTCTGTCATTTCTTCCACACCTGGGCAAACTGAGCTGATTTAATTAGAAATTGGACTATTAAATTTAAAAAAGTATCCATAAAAGAAGGGAGCATTTACTTTTCATGGGATTTAAGTGTCTTGACAGAGGAATTGATCGCACCTTGAGTGATGTTTGGTTTCTTTTTTGCCCGAATACCTTCTATTAACCTTCCTCTCTTTGTCTCTTCTCTCTGGTTTGTATCTGTTTAGTCCTACCAGCTCAGCCAGCCTTTCAAACTGCCTCACACTGTAGTCAAAGAGAAACGAATACTCACATAGCAACATTGAAATATGTCTTTGTATGATATACTAAAACTATGTTGGTGGGTTTGTTTTTATTTTTTCAGTTTTTAAAAATAAATATTTCAACTCATTAATACAGACTATAGCGTGACTGTGTTTCTTTCCATTTCTTCCTTTATCTGTTTAGTTTCTCTACAAATTATTATTCTTGGAATCATTAATCAGTAATCAGTAAATTACTTCAATTAATCATTTCCAGGGTAATGCAGCACTCGGTGGACAAAGCTTGAAGATATCAAAGAAGTAAATAACTGGAGGAGAAAACGTTTGAAGTCACTGATGCAAACAATGGGATGCTTGTGTGTACAGCTAGCAGCATTGGGTGTTGGCTCAATAATTGTCTTTTACTGAAGCAATAACCCCACATGTGCGTCAGATCAGAGCTGAAATCCTAATGAACCTAATTGATTTTTTTTTTTTTGGGAGGGAGCGCTGGTAGGTTCTTTTCCAGTAAAAGGATTGACTCGAGCAATTTAAAGTGCTTTGTTGGCATTCACCTTAGAATAAAATATTGTCCAGCGAGGGACAAGGAAAAACTGCAAATGAATCCCTGCATGCCACACCATCCCCCCAAACAGTGGAGACACTGCAGGACTTGAGTAAATGAATCAGTGTAATCTAAAACCACTGTGCTGAGATTACATAAATCCCTAATCTGGGCTGCTCCAGGATCAAATGTGTCTTCGGATAAGAGCCTTATATTCTCCTAACTGCAATACAGCTGACTGCCACTGTAGCAGAAACATAGGAAATGCAAGGAAAACCAATTATTAACTCCTAGTGGTGATGTCTTACTTACAGTTAGGCTCATATGTTTTTGGACAACCAGTTTATGTAAGTTTGCCTCTGTACACATCCATGGTGGATTTTAAACAGTCAAATTTGGTTGAAGTGCAGATCTTTTATCATTTTACTTTATGAACTAACGAGAGAACAGACCTCACCTGCCCATGAAACTGCTTGTCAGTCATTTGGCCAGTTACTTTTGGGCCTCTGAAAACCATGTATGGGGACTACGCATAAAAAGGCTGTAATTCCTAAACATTTAATGCAATCCTTCTGTAAAATGCAGTGAATTAAAGCTAAATGTTTGCATTTCAATCACGTTGACTGATTGATTTAAAATCCACAGAGACAACAAAAGCTATTGTGTCAAAATACATGGACCTAACTGTATGAACCCTGCTCTGAATCTTTTCATCACAACATTAGTAGCTGGTTTTCTGGATATCCTTTTTTGTTACCTCAGGCATGAACAGCAGGTTGTAAGCAAACAAACCTCAAAAGAGTTAAGATATTCTGAATCTTTTCTCCTTTGCCAAAATTATTCATCCATTCATATAAACTGTACAGGTGTGCTACAGAAATGAATCCCCCCTCTATGACAGTCAGAGAGACACAGCTGCAGCCAGGTGCAGACAGGCCGCAGGTGTGCTCTGTTTACTGTCAGCAGGGACTGTAAACCTGCAAAACAGCTGTAATCCTTCTGCTGGCTGGTCAATCCTGTAAGATAGGAGTGTTAAGCAACAGCAACTACAGACTGAGGAACTGTTGCTGCAGAGCAGCAAGCAGCTGATCATATGACATGTGACATCTGAGGATCAATCGTGGTGAATACAGTTTGGCCAGAAAAGCAGCAGTATTCTGGATCAAAGGGTGGTTTGTATAAAGATTGCTGAGAGTTCATCTGATGTGCAAAGCCTGTTTCTAAGTATCTTCAAGGTCCCTATCAAATGAGTCTTCTCTCTGTGTGCACACTTTGCTGACCTCCACAAAAAATGTCCAGGAAGCCACTGATGAGTGAATCGTGTGTGTAAATACAGTGAGTTTCAAAAAAGCCTTTAAACCTCTTAAAGGTTGCTCAACATTATTGTTACAAATGAGAACTTAAGCCATGTTTTCCTCTTTTTGTTGTCAGAATTTGTAGTTATTGCAGGAGTAAAGCTGCAAGTGGACACTATGGTCTAAATTCACTTGTCTTACAAAAATATATTACTCTAACTCAAGAGGCCAAGAGATTTCAGTAAAGCAGCCATTGATCTTGAAGAGCCCTCCGTCAGTACATGCTGTTCTACTTCTCTCTCTCTGTGACTCAGTATCACTTCGATCAGCAGTGAGTAGGTTACCAGAGAACTGATTAAAATGTGGCACAGTATGCAGTGGTACTGTCATGTTTTGCTCTGTGCTGCTGTTCTGTCACATGGGCAATGTGGTGGGTGGTGCCTGTGAGAAAGACAGGCTGAGCTATTTATAGTCTCTGCAGTCTCTTACAACAGGTCTTCTGGCAGCTGCAGCAGCACAGTCTCTGTGTGTCTGTGGATTCAACAGAGACTAGTCAGCCCCACCTATACAGTGTCTTTAGAGCAGTGTTAACACTGACAGGTTCAGGATGATTTTTGAATCAGATGGAAATAAATGTAGTAATACTAGGTTGAATGAGAGGGACTACAAATCTGGGCTTGTTATTAATAAAACAGCACACAGCATACATATAGCAAGTTGGAATTGTGCACAAAGCTGTGTGAAACTATGGACAAAAGGGTAATTAGTCATCTCAGCAATGGCTGTTGCAGAACTTTTGTTTATCCGATTTAAACAATTGCTAATGAGACATGATAACTACATCCATCCTTTGCACATCAGACAAAAGACAATTCACTGCTGTCCTCTGTGCATGTGACAGAGTTTTAAGTTTTCTTATTCTTTCATATTTATTTGTGTGTGTTTTACTAATGTGTTCAAATCTTCATTTAAAAGGCCTAATGCAAGTACAGACCTCTCTGCTAAAGCACCTTAAATGCTTTTTCAGAGGTAAGGGTTAGATATGGTTTTCGCTTTAAGTTTGTTTTTAGTCTTGTACAAACATAGTATTATCTTGTGTACATTAGATACGCTGTATGGACAAAAGTATTGGGCAGCACCTCTACTCATTGAATTCAGGTGTTTCATTCAGTCCCATTAGGTGTATAAAAGTCCTGACCTCAACCCTACCAGATACCTTTGGGATATACTAGAATGACGATAGTGAGCCGACATCAATGTCTGACCTTACAAATGTTTTCTGGATGAATGTGCAAAAATTCCCACAAACTCCAAAATCTTGTAGAAAGCCTTTCCAGAAGAGTGGAAGCTGTTGTAGCTGCAATGGGCGGGATCAACTCCGTGTTAACGGCTATGAATTTAGAATGGGATGTTCTAGAAGTTCCTGTTGGTGTAATGTGTTGGTGTCTCAATACTTTTGTTGATATATTGGACCTCTCCCCAAAAAAAAAACCTCAGCCCAAGGGGATACTATACACTTGCTCAAAGAACTGGAGTTACATCAATACATTTCCTTCATTTTCTTGTCCAATTCAGGGTTGTAGGGCCACTGGAGCCTATCCCATCTGTCACTGGACAGGTTTCAGGTCTGTTTCAGGGCTAACACAGAGAGAAATTCACACCTACAGCCAATTTAGAATAACCAAATAGCCTAACATGTTTGTTTTTGGACTGTGGGAGGAAGCTGAAGTATCCAGAGAGAACCCATACAGGCACAGGGAGAATGTGCAAAGTCCACATAGAAAAACCGTAGCTGGCCCGTGGCTTCGAACCAGGACAAATGTGCCATCTCTAGTTACTTCCAGCATCTACTATTTTTCTAGAAGTACCTTTTTTGTGGAACTTTTTTTCTTCGAACATTGTTCCTGTAAGGACACGTTTTACCACCCTATACCTCATATTTTCTAAAATCAAGTTAAAATGTGAGAAAATCTGGGTGCGCCTTTTCTCAAGACTTTTTATATGAATTCTCTTAAGACTTAAATTACAGGGGAGATATAATGTTTTTCTAATGTTGAATAAAGTTGCAGATCTTTTTTCTTTTTGACATTTAAAGTTGTAGTTTAATAGTGTCCCCCATAGTGTAGTGGTTTACACATTCCCATCATAAGTGAAAGGTCCCTGATTTGATTCCAGCTGGGGACACAAGCCCCTCTCACCATGGAGGGTTGCATCAGGAAGAGCATAAAAACCTCTGCCATATTACCGATGTGGATTAATCCGCTGTGGTGACCCCTTGGGGAGTATACAAGGGAGTAGCCGAATGTTTTCAAAGTAGTAATTTAATATCTGGGGAGGAAAAAACAATCCTTCACATGTTACATGGAGTAGGTGTGATGATGCCAGTTGATTTACTTAGGACGAAGCCTGTTTTCAGTCTTTATAATAAGCAGACTCATAAATCACACTTTCCATTGAAGAGTAAACAGCCACAGTCTATTATCATCTTCTAAAAACAATTAAATCACATGATTTATTTCTGTGGTTGAGAAAGTCAATGTTGGCTTTGTCAGCAGGCCCAGCTTTTCCCAGCGGTCTCTCCGACCCCTCAGGAGCTGTCACAACAACACAACAGCAACATGATTGCATAGCACCAGAGTACATCTGCTTTTTCAACATCTGTAATTAACCTTCATGCTGCAGCTTGAGTTTGAGACCCAGAAACTTTGCATTTTTTAATAACTTTACAACCTCTATAAAATGTGATTTTGCAATCAATAGTCTTTTCACTGTGTACTGAGACTTACTGATGAGAGGTTAGGGCACGCACTGAGCTGGATTCAGGCCCATGCTGCTTCACACCATAACCTTTGGGTTTTTTCGCCTTCTTACACAATGACACAAGCTGAACTTCAGTCCATATCAGAACAGCTGACTGTAAAAGCTGCTGAACTGTTCAGCAATGCAAAATCACTGCTCAGTTAGATGGATTGAGAAGCTTCATGGAAACCAGTTTCTTCTTTACCTGGTAATATCTGATGATGTTATCATGGAGAGACTGTACGTGCAGCCCAGGAGACTCAGAATGCTGATATGTTTGCAAGAAAACGCTTCAGGTGACTCATTCTTCTTGGCAGCAATTTCTGTGTCACAGTACTGGAACTGCTTGTGTGGATTAATCATTTAGCTGTTTATCTCTGAGTTGTAGTAGTTTTAGTATTTCTGAAGATTGAGTTTAATTTTTAAACAATTTTAAGTAATACACAATGCCTTCTTGCAGATATTGGCTCTAGCCACAATGCACTGCAATATTAAGAAGTCAAATAAACCAAAATGCATCCACTAAAGACCAGGAAAAAACACACACAATCTTAATTTAGTCATCCCAAAATAACTTCTTAAAACAAGCATTATCCTCTTGCCTTTAAGGGAGTATCCTCATTAGGTCAAAGCCGAGACTTTTGTTATTGATGTTATTATATTTAAAAATTAAACCTAAACTAAACCAAAGACTACCTTTGAATGTTCTTCTTCTTCTTCTTTCGGCCACAGCGGATCATCACCTTCACATACTTCTCTGCCACTCCTGACCTCCTCATACAATTCCACAGTTCCTCTCTTGGCACCCTATCATATGCTTTCTCGAGATCCACACAGACACAGTGCAACTCCTTCTGACCTTCTCTATACTTCTCCATCAACACTCTC
>VUQH01056307.1:0-14291 GCA_015106775.1 Etroplus canarensis | reverse complement strand
TGAATTTCTTGAAACAAAACTGCTGGATTTCCTGCTCCAAAAATCTTTTCCATTGATCACTTTACTCGTTTGTATTTGTGGGCTTTAATTCTCTACTTTGTGAGGACTAATTTCACTATTAAAACAACTGCAGTGAGGACATTTCTGCACTGCAAGGACACTTAACCAGGATACTTCAGAGGACTGTCTAAGGCTAAAATTCAACTCAGCATCACTTTTTTTGTTGTGTACAGCATACAAGTCTGCTCCGTAAACCACTTCTCTTGTATTCTTTGAGAAAAAAAATCAGGAACCAAGAGAGAGAGGCATTGGCATATCTGGACTTTTTGGCATCACAACTGTGTCACCCTAGTTTAGCGATCACTCACCTTTAAAAGGAGACCTCTTGTCTTGCATGAATCACTAATGCAGCGCTGTATCACGGGTAGAGTAAACAGTCACACAGAGCTGGTCAGCATCTGCTGTACTCACAGTGAACAAGTGTCCAAACAAACATTTACTGAATCGAAATGCAGTGCTAAGGTGAAATCATGGGCTACATCGCTAAGCTACAGCCAATTAAATAGCAAATCTCACCATGATTTGTTAAGATGTGACCCTTGCTCTCAAATGCTGTGCCTCAAGGTGTGTTCTATACTTAAACCTGATAATTTCAGTTGATAAAGTGTGACAAATGATACCTGCATGGTGTACTGATAACGGTTTAAAAGTATTGTTTGGAATGCTGTGAATTTCTCACCCTTAATGGTCACTACTTTTGGCTATGGAGCAGAAGAAGAGGGACCAGCACTGATGGTGATCCATATGGTATTGCTGTACCATTGTGGCCATGGTTGGTCTGTATGCATGTTAAATTGTTATCTTTAGTATAAGGATTGCAGGGAATGAAGTCTGCTACAAAAGTTTCCAAACTGAGACGAAGTTAGTGTCCGCTCATAACTGGTAGCTACAGCAAACGTTTGATGATTTTGCCTCTATTTCAACTCAAACTTAAAGCACTTAGTTTCAAAGCTGAGGTTAAAATTGAATTTAGGTTCGGGGCTTTGGGTTCATTAAGTCATTCAGGGTCCTCATCAGTAGAGAAAGGTTTATCAGTGCTGAGTGCATTGATTTCTTCCTTCTTTTTCTCTTTCTATTCATTTTGACTGTCTCTCTATCTCTGTGTAGCATGCAGTATATCAGGATATATGGGCCAGCTCCCTCGGCCCTTATGGGGGTCTATAGGTGTCCATAGGACTGCCTGAATGGCAGCTGTAGTGTGGCTGCTCATTGTGCTACCCTAAACGTGCAGTATTCTGTGCTCATTAGCAATTCAGTTGTGCCTGTTGGCATGAACACCTGCTCTACTGTGGCTGCAGAGTCGAGTGACCTTATGCTTTTGTGCAATGGGTCACTTAAGCCTGCGTAATATTCTTATCTTGATTTTGAAAACAATGCTGTGGTAATGAAAAATAGAGCACAGTCCAGTTGTTTTGCAACAATTCCAAGAATGTTTTGTAACAAGATTTTATCTCTTTCTTGCTTCATACTTTTTAGTTTTAATATTTCCTCATAACCAGAAAAAAGTAAAGCCAGAGAAAAGATGAAAGGAAAGATTACAGATGGTGACTATATGCCTTGCTGCCTCTCACAGGGAAGCTATTCTACTTTGTCCAAAGGCATCCATATGGAGGTAACTCCATCCAGAATTTTGGGATATAAAACTTAATAGTAATTTAAAACAGCTGAAACTGCAATTTCTGGCATGCAGGTATCCAAATGATCCCCAAACAGTCCCCCAAACTGCAAAGGAAACAACAACGCACCCAGCAGCAGAAGCAATCAATTCTGGAATAAACTGGGCCAAGTCTGCAGAGTGTCTGTCAGGCTTTACAAAGCAAAACAAAAACGACAACTTGAAATTAAACTATTTGATGAATAGAGGAACAAAGCACATTTATTTTTTTCATTCTTTCAAAATATGCTGCAAAAAAAATAGAGAAATATGCGGAGCTAATCAGGGTGCAATTTGTAAAAAAACCCGAGCATTTTTTCATAATAATTCAGGAACCACAGTAGTCTTATACACTCTAAACCCTGTTGGGATATGTATTTTTTATTTCTGTTCCCAATGTAACATTTATATCATTCAGAACTTAAACTTATAACCACAATGTTTGCAAGAATCTTGTACTTTTTCTTTATTAAACTAATATTAGCAATATCCTGAATCAACTGTTTTTCTTCCTGCAAGAAAAAGTGTCACTTCACTCCTCCTTAGTTTATTTATGAAACACCATTCTACAGCGGTAATGCATTATTTGTGTGAATGTCCTTTTTGAGCTCTGTGAATCGTGATGGTGAGGTTTGATGGGCACATTCATATGTAGGAGTGAAGTGCCTCACCCTTGACTGTCTGGCCTGAATTTGCCTTGTGATGCCCACATCAGCGTGGCAATGGCATTGTGTTAAAACATTTTCCACAGCGACTTTGTGTCGTGACCAGTGGGCTTAACTACAGTGTATTCTCACGCAGCTGGCTTCATGCTCTGACTGCTCTCTTCTTTTCTTTTTTTGTCCAGACAGGGATTGTGTCTGCATTGACTCTGCTATGCAACAGGCTGTGCTAAAGCAGTACATATATCTAATGGAATCTGTTGTTAACATTGTTGTTAAAATGATTGTTTTTGTCATTGCAGGGGTGAATAATAATGATCAGCTATAAATTATCATTGTGATTGCTTTTGTCTGACAAGCTTTCACTCTAGTTCTCTCTCAGGTGACTCATACTCGGCATGTGAAGTTTAGTGTAATTATTTTTTCAGTGCAGTATATCCCATGCCAAGCAGAACTGCAATATGAATCCTGGTGTGTGCAAAACATATATTCACATTTTTTAAATTCTGTCATTTCTAATGAATATTTGCTAGATAATGCTAGCTAGGTTAGTCCAGCCCACATGCACTGTGTGGACAAACGTATTGGGTCACCTACACTTTATAGCTACAGGAGTTTTTATGGCATCCTGTTCTAAAGCCATAGGCATTAATATGGAGTCCCCCACCCCAGCAGCTAACACAGCATTAACTCTTCTGGGAAAGCTTACTACAAGATTTTGGACTGTGTTTGTGGGAATTTTTGCCCATTCATCCACAAGAGCATTTGTGAGATCAAATGCTGATGTTGGACAAGAGGGCCTGGTATGCAATCTCTGCGTGAGTTCATCTCAAAGATGTTTGATAGAGTCGAGGTCAGGGCTCCAAATTCATCCACCCATGCCTTTATGGACCTTGCTTTGTCCACTGGACCACAGTCATGCTTGATCAGAAAAGGCCCTCCCCAAAATTGTTCCCACAAATTTGAAAGCAGAGAATTGTTCAAAATATCTTAGCAAGTTGAAGCACTACGATTTCCCTTCAGTGGTCTAAGATGCCCAAGAAAGCCGCAGATACCATGCTCCCTTCTCTACCAAACCATGCAGTTGGCACAGTGTAATCAGACAAGTAACCTTCTTCTGGCATTCACCAAACCCAGACTGATCCATCAGACTGCCAGACAGAGAAGTGCGATTTGTCGCTCAGCAGACCATGTTTCCATTGCTCCAGAGTCCAGTGGTGACTTGTTTTACACCGCTACATCTGACACGTGGCATTGTGCTTGGTGATGCAAAGTTTGCACGCAGCTGCTCAGCCATTGAAACACCTGCCGTAGAGTTTTTGTGCTGATGCTGATGCCAGAGGAGGTTTGGAACTCTGCAGTTATTGAGTCAGCAGAGCGTTGGTAACTTGTACGCACTATGCACCTCAGCACTTGGTAACCCCAATCTGTAACTTTACGTGGTGTGCCACTTTTTGGCTGAGTTGCTGTGATTCTTCCACTTTGCAATAATACCACTTAGAATTGATTGTGGAATATCTAGGAGGGCTGAAATTTCACAAGCTGACTTGTTCCAATGGCATCCTATTACAGTGGCATGTTCATTGAGCTCTTTAGAACAACCCATTCTTTCACAAATGTTTGTGGTCCAGTACTTTGTCCATGTAGTTTAATCTTTTACTGGAATATCTTCCTTATCCATTAAATTATGGAAGTAGTGGTTCGACAGAAAATGCATGCTCACATTGATTTTACAGAATCTAATGAAACTTGTGAAAAGCAATTTTGGCATTGTATTTGTGACAAAAGGAAAAAGATTTATTGCACATCTATATGTGAAAACAGTATAGACAATACAGTGTGTACTGCACCATATAGATTGCTTCCTCTTGTAAGATATTGTTGATGTGTAAGTGCTAGATGTTGGTATTTTTGTTAAAAGTGCTCTAAACGTATTCTCCTTCCAGTTTGACTCACAGTCACTGCTTGATGACTGCTTGTGGTGATGCTTATCAAATGAATGAGGGTAAAGTGAATGGAGCAAAATGATAGATAGTGGGGTAACACAAATAAGGCAGAATATTAGTTTAATTGGCTCATTCATAAAATAAAACAATAATTGTAATACATACCTTCTTTATTAATTACAGACATGATGTATATTGTCTTACACTGGAACCGCTGTACAGACATATCATTGACATCGTGGGCAATCTAATTTCATAGTGTTGTATCATCAGTTACTCCATGATTCTTACCGGTAGTGATAAATGTCAAACATATGCACTTATTTGAAATGTTTAATGTAAACCCACAAACATAAACCTTTCTGATATGCCAACATCCTATTTACCACATTTGACATAAGTTAACTGTTAAATACACTAGCTGATGAATGTAGTTGAAGCTGGTGCAAAAAAGGAAAGCTTGGTATCTCAAAGATCCAGCTGTGTGGGATTTTCCACATTTCTATATTATTAGGCTAATATTGTATTGAATCTGTCTATCTGTCTGTCTGTCACATTATCAGGACCTGTACCGACTTGTTTTTGAAGAGAGGTCACTTTGGTGGTCATCAGGACACAGGAAATTATTCTCATCATATCAAGTGCAGTAATAAAATGCTCCAGGAAGAAAATGTTTTACCAGTATGATTCTTGGATTGGCACATCCTGGCCATGTTTCACTGCACTTTTGTCATTAACTCACAATGTGTGCATTTAGCATAAAATTCAGAGTATTTACAAAGAGAGTGTAGATTTGTGACTTTCAGATAGATGTGAGTGCTGATGTCACTCGTCCTTTTATGTGATTTCTCTTGTTTAATTAGTCACAATGGAATTCTGAAATCGTTTCCTGTTGAAATACATCTGACATTTTTAAACAAGCTCCAAGGGTTTGTTTTTTTTTGTATTTTGTTACTTTTGAATTTCTCCAAACTATGCAGATACTCCAGAACTTTACTCTAACACTAAAGAAGGCATACAATTGCGAATACTTTAGTTATTTTACAACCATGGCAGAAATGGTCAAATTTAATGACAGAGTTTTGTTGAGTACACAGACTTTATGTGAGTGGATTACCGGTCTGAAAGGTGATGTGAATGTGAATGTGCCTTAAACCTGAATTCTTTCAAATGGGCATCAGGAGGTGACTTGTCTAGTTGTTGAAAGAAGTCAGATTGAATAGAAATAAACTTATGAGAAAGTGACCCTACTGCTCAATCTATTTCTGATCTCAGTAAGTGCTTTCCTAATGAGTTAATTGTCTCATTTGCTTGTTTTAAGTCTTATTTGATACAGCATGATGATCATTTAGTAAATTTTTTTCCAATTTAGCATAAAATAGATGATAAAGCCAGGTATGTTTCAGGGCGTTGCCTTGTGATTGGCATGTTGCCAGTGTATGACCTTGCAGTATCCACAGTCTGATCCACCTCTAGCTCATCACTTCTGGTTTCAAAAAATAAAAAGCCAAGAAATTAGCTTTGACCAGAATGCTCAAGTGGAAGCTTCAGAATGGGAGTCCACAAATCAGTGGGTGACATCATAATGGCTATGTCCAAATTTTAGATATAGTGGACAAGTATGCACAGTTTGTACTTAAACTCAGCACTCAACACTGGCCCATTATATGTATGTGTTTTACCTCACATACTGCGCACCTCTACTCAAATACATCACATTCAGTGCACGTTACACAAAGTGAAGTAACTCCCATTCCAAGTTCATTTTCCTCACCTGAGGAACTGGCTATGCAGTGCTGCATAAAGTCTGTCAAACTGGTGCTCCTAGCCATGTTTTTTTAATTAGTGTTTTATGGTAATTTTGGGCAATTGAGTCCCCAGTTACCATAGCAACAGCTCAATGTGCAATTACCATGGACTGTTAAGGAAAGCTTTAGGGATAAAACTTACTAAAGGGTGTTTATGCAAATGGAAACTCTCATGCAGGATGAGCCAACCTTGCAAATGTGGGAAGAGTTCAATGAAAAAGAAGCTCACAGGTTAGAATTCTGCGGGCCACAGTGTGCACAAGTGTTGGAGTGACCTTGAGCAAAATAGTGAGCCTAATCTCATTGCTGTAAGAATAAGCGTGTAAGCTGAAAGATATCAATGCATAGATGAAAAGCCATGGCACATTATCTTCTTTCATCTAGAGAGGAGAGGAAAACAAGATGAGGGGAGGGCAGAGGAGTGACAGAGGCAGCAGCAGGTGATAGATAGAGTGAACGCATGAATAGAGATCCAGACAGTCATGCACAGCTATCAGCTGGCAGTAAAAAAGAGAGATTGACTCTCGGCCAGAGTGAGCAAGAGAGAGAGAGAGCGAAAAAGAGAGAGGAATGACAGAAAGATAGAGAGGTTGTTCCAGATAGCAGCAGGTCTCACAGTGTGTTCAGAGAGAGTTTTTCAGATGAAGGTGAACCCTTCTTTTGCAGTTCAGACTGTTGGATGTGTATTCATCACATAGCAGGGACACAAAACTGGAACCCCCACCACATGTAGGGACTCTATAAGTTAATTCAGAACAAAAAATATAAGTTCACTTTTTAAACTAGCTGGGTGAAAATCTAAATTAAAACTAAGTTAAAGTTTGGGTTATGAGCAGTTTTGTGGAGCATCTCTCAGCTCACAGTTTTATTTTTAGAGCCAGTGACTTTATAGTTCTTCTTTGCTCTCAACTGTTTTTCAGCATCATTAGCAGCCACAGCAGGCAGCTGTAGCCTAAGAACAACTGATAAACCCAGTGTGTGCTACCTGCTCAGGCAGACAGACACGGTTAGAAATGAGCAGGTCAATAAAATAGAGCATGTAGCTGCCTTAGAGTTGGGTATCTCTTTTAGGAACTGGTGGAGACCAAAGCAGAACTAAAAAGAGAGTGAATAAACATAAGTTTAAACGATTGACACTGTGTTTGCTAGATGTGTAAATATTCAGCTGACTGGTATGTAAACAAGGAATCTTCCTCACACACAAAAGTTAGTCATGGAGTCCCACGGGGTTCTGGGCTGGGACCAATACTCTTTACGTTATACATGCTTCCCTCAGGCAATATTATTAGAAAACACTGCATAAATTTTCATTGCTACAGTATGCAGATGATACCCAGCTATATTTATCCATAAAGCCAGATGACTCAAATCAGTTAGTTAAACTACAGGCATATCTTGAAGACATAAAAACCTGGATGCCCTGTAACTTTCTACTTGTAAATTTAGACAAAATTGAGGTTATTGTACTTAGCCCTAAAAACCTAAGAAACACTTTTTCCAACCAGATACTTACTCTTAAGAGCATTACCTTGGCCTCCAGTGACATTGTGAGAAATCTTGAAGTCATTTTTGACCAGGATATGTCCTTTAATGTTCAGATATGTAGGACTGCGTTTTTTCACCTCCATAATATCGCCAGAATTTGAAACATCCTGTCTGGGATTGATGCCAAAAAATTAGTTTATGCATTTATTACTTCTAGGATTGATTATTGTAATTCATTGCTATTTGGCTGTTCTAAAAGCTGTATAAAAAGCTGGAGGTCTCTTCCTGTTAAAAGGGAGTTCTTCCTTCCCACAGTTGCCAAGTGCTTGCTCATAGGGGATTGTCTGATTGTTGGGGTTTTCTCTCTAATACTGTAGGGTCTTTAGCTTACAGTGTTACCTTGAGGCGACTTTTGTTCTGAATGCACTCTATATAAGTAAAATTGAATTGAATTAAATTGAATTGAATTGGTAACACATATGCCATAACCACAGTTTACACAGTATGACAATTTTCCTGTGGCCAGCAGAGAAGAAAAATGCTTTAAAAAGAAACAATGTTATTTACAAGGTTGCTGTATTAAAGACCGTTTCAAATTGTGTGAATAATTAAGAGGTCTGAAAAAGTAAAACTATCTTGTATTCCAAAAATTAAAAAGTAAACATCAGACAAAACTATATTAAATCTTTTGCTTTTGAGAGCTTTATTCTTGTCAAGAGATGTGGATCAGATCATATTCTGCTTTAACTAGTGTGTCCTGTGTTGACCCTGGGTTCATATTTAGTCTACAGAATCAAATTAACCTGAAAATTTGAATAACGAGTGTCACTCTGTTCTCACCATGATCTATGAATAGTTTCAAGCTTCTAGGTCAACAGTTTGAAGACATGATGCTGTTAACATCCATATGCCTGTCTGTTTGTGTGTATGAGCATGTGTCTTTTTTCTTCTGTCTTTCTGGCTCCGAGCATTGGACGAGTTGCTGGGACACCAGCTTGGCAAGGTGACCTTGAATAAATAACTAAATAAAACACACACATGCAAACACACACATACACGGGTAAACGGACTTTTGCATCGATGGTCTGAGTCTGAGTTTAAAAGCGTCTTCCTCAGTCTTTTCTTTTCTAGTCTTGTCTCTATCTGTATTCTTATATATGATGGGTTGTGAAACTGAATAAACAAGGTAAGAAAGTACCTTTTCTTATCAGTGAGGTATTTTCATGATAAACACATACTTAAGAAACAGAGCCTATGTGTGCCATCCTTTCTTGCATGAGACATAGAACCATCCATTTTCTTCTGCTCGTCCAATTTCAGGGTCATGGGGGTGCTGGAGCCAATCCCAGCTGTCATGAGACAAAAGGCAGGGTACACTCTGGACAGGTCACCAGTCTGTCGCAGAGAACTGAGAAACATCTAAAACAAACTGAATGAAGTCAGGAATTGTCATCAGTTTCTGCTTGAACCATTTACAGCAGCTATTAAAGCTCAAACTGGTGATAATCCCATCTACAGTGAAGTGACAAGTGGGAAGTTGCTGGCTCAGTTTCAACCACTAATATGAGATTAGACGATATGAAATTTATGGAGGAGTACTGTGGTGATCTAAGGCTGACAAACATTGACTGGACACATTGACACTGAAGCCCAAAATTAGAGGTGTAGGCCCATCTCTGCTTGGTGTATTTAACTGAATTGAAGATAAGTGGCAGCAAGACTCATGGAGTGATAAATCCAAATCCAAATATGAAATTCTTGGGTCAAATTATCATCATTAAGCACAGAGGAGGTCAGGACAGAGGCACAACATTTCGTGTCCACAGCCACCAGCAAAACACCGCGTAGGCCCTGTCATGGTTTGGGGCTCCATTTCAGCCAGTGGTTTTGGGGGATATTCTCCAAAATGATGGAATTATGAACACAGAAAAGTGCCATCAAATTTTAATCCATCATGCAACACTATCTTTGTTATCATGACAGTGATCCCAAACACACTGTCAGTGCGGTAAAAGCCTACCTGGATAGAAAAAACACACAACTGAACCCTATTAGTCATACTCTGGCCTCCCCAAGGCAGGAAACTCAGCATTTTTGAAGCAGTGTGGGACAATCTTTACAGAGAACAGAATAAAAGGCAGCCAACATCCAAAGAAGGGCTTTGGGATGTCCTTCAAGAAGCCCGGAGAACTATTCCTGTAGACTCCTTAAAGAAATGACAAGAAAGCTTCCCTAATAGAGTTCAGACTGTGTTGAAGAATAAAGATGGTTAAAACAAATATTGACTTAGAAGGTTGTTTAAATTGTACAAACTGTGCGGTGGTTAGCACTGTTGCCTCACAGCAAGCGGGTCCGGGCTAAAATCCAACAGCCGGCTGCCTTAGACCCTTCTGTGTGGAGTTTGTATGTTCTCCCCGTGTTTGCGTGGGTTCTCTCCAGGTGCTCCAGCTTCTTTCCATATTCCAAACACAACCAAAGGGGGTTAGATTAATTGGTGGTTCTGAATTGACCATAGGTGTGAATATGCGCATGAATGGTTGTTTGTCTCTCTGTGTTGGCACTGGCGACCTGTCCAGGGTGTACCCTGCCTCTCGACCTATGACAGCTGGGATAGGCTCCAGCACCCCACGCGAATGAATTGGATAAGCGGAAGAAGATGAATGAAAGTTTTTGCCTCATGTACTTTATCTCCATTTAAAATATAAGGAAATGAGTGATGACCTAAGACTTTGGTACACATATAGTCTTTCATTGTTTTAACATGTAGCAGTGTAACTTATACTTCCTTAACAGTATAAAGAGTCCAAAATTATCGGAAAAGTGCGTTTATGTGCTCCACAGCCTGGCATGTCCTGAAGTGCATTTCTGCATTTTAAGGAGCTTGATTTATGTAAAAAGACAAACTTGAGTTTTGGAAGTTAGCACAAAGAGTTTCCTCCCTTGATAACGATCTGAACCAGAAGACAGGAGATGGAGGTTTTTTCATTCTCTTCATTCATCTATACAATGAATCACCCTCTATAATTTAAACATGGATTCAGATTGAGATGATCCTATATAGAAGAAACATGAAGTGCTGTGCTGTATTTAAGATGGCGTCCCTTTCTGTCTCTTGGTAGAGGGTGGGATGGAGGAAGTGAGAGAGAAAAAGTGAAACCTAGAAACAGACAGAAAAGCGTTAAAAGACAACAGAGAGAAGACTGAAAGGCAAAAGGAAATAAGATAGAAAGAGGAGATGTGCTGGGGCATCTCAGACAGAAAGAACTGGGCCACTGAGCACAACCCTGGAAGAACAGAGATAAAAAAAAGAAAAGAGTGGCCTGGAAAAGGGGAAGAGAAAGTGAGAGATGACAGAAGGAGAGAAGAGGCTCAAATGCAGTCTTTTCTCCTTGAAGCTTCACAGCGAGGCCACTGAGGAACAGTTGGACGAGGGAAGCTTTGAAATGAAAAACCAAATAAGTCGGTCTGGTAATGTTTGAGAACAGCCATTTGCCTTTCTGTTGATAATGATATTACTCTGCATAGCCCACACAACCTGTTTGGATCTTTGCATGAGGAGTCCAGCTTCTTACAAATCTTTTTTTCTACTGGAGAGAAACTCCTTGTTAAATGAGCCTTTTCAGTTTTTTTCATTTCCATTAGGTCACTTCCTTGCAGTAAACTAAATCTTTACTTATATACTGCATGAGTTTTGACAGGAAAAAGTTGTTGAACATTGCAAATTCTGCACTTACTATAAATGCACCTTCAGCTGCTCACTTCTATTCTCCCCAAGGGATCACCACAGCATTAATCCACATTGGTAATTTGGCAGAGATTTTACACCAGATCCAACCCCCCATGGTAAGAGGGGATTGTGCTCCCACCTGGAACAGAACCAGGGACTTTTCGCTTGTAAGGCGAGTGTGTAAACCACTACACTGCAGGAGACACTGTGCACCTAACATAAATGAAGATTACAAACTTTGACCCCGCTGCCACATTTTACAAACACATAATACTAAATTATTTTTCAGTGAAGATGGAAAATTAATGGGCAAACAACAAACAAATGTGCAACACATGTTATGTCAGTGCCTGACCAAAAAAACTACCATTTTTAGCTAGCTAGCACCGACAACATCTCTGCCTCTGCTATATTATTTTTTTTCTCCGGTGGGGATTTTTACGCTGCTTTTGGAAACCATCTGCAGTGCAGACAGCAATCAAATCAGAAATGGACTTTCACTTTCAGGGTTCGCTCTCCTGCAGAAGGGATGGCACTACATAAGTGGGATGATACTGATGCTGCACTGTTCCAACTTTTCTTTATGTCACAAAATGCTGTAGTTTCAGTGTGGAGACTGCTGCTAGACAAATAAAAGAAAAATGAAACACATTCAAAGTGGCAGATTTTACAGGAGCCTCACAAAAATTCCTAGAAAGATTCCTGTATGTGTGCACATGCTGGTCAACTAACAGATTCTCCTACAAAGGTGATTTCTGCAGCTTCTTATTTGAACCTTTTGAATTGGAGTTATGCATCGGAGCTGATTCTCATTTTGCAGTCAGAAAGCCTTGCTATAAAGGGCATCTATGACGAAATGTTATGCGCACAGTTTGCTGGCTTTGGAACTGATGTAGCCATGCTCCTACGTGAAAAGATCAATTAAAGTTACAATCTGCTTTCATGAAGGCATAATTCAGATTAAAGAGCTTAGTCATTTTCACATTATTGACTCTCAAACTTTGAAAGTTGACTGGAGCCTATCCCAGCTGTCAGTGTGCGAGAGGGAGGGTACATCCTGGTCACCAGTTTGTTGAGGGAGCTCTTGTGTGGTCTGCTCACTGGGGGTCTGTTTGCTGGGTGAAGAACTCTCTACATCATTACAACACCGTGGCCTGCAGGCAGATTTCTCTAGGTCCCTCACCTGCCTCAACCCCAAATCCATTTTGCTCCTGAGTGCCTCTTCTGAGGGCTGACTGATGGTCACCGGGGTTCTTGTGGAGGCATGTGCACGATCCTGTCCTCCTTCAACCATCGGTCCCAGCTCACCATGAGAGCCTTACCCAGAGTGCAGCATAGCAGTTTTGGCTGAGCTGTGGTCCACACGTCTCTGGGTGAGGGAGCACAGGGGTTCCAATGTCTTCTCCCTAGTGGCAGACATCTCTCCTCCTGATTGGAGCCAGAGCAGGATGGAGCACTCTGTGGCTTTTCCAACCCCTTTTCAAAACCCTGTTTCTGATTGTCAAGGTTATTATAGTTAATTAAAACTAAACTAAAAATTAAAACTACATGAGAAAAATAATTTTAGTTAACTGAAATAAAAATGAAAACTAGACCTTTGGGAAAAATCAAAACTAACTAAAATGACACTGGGGGCTTAGGAAACTAAAATTAAAATAAAAATATACAGAAAATGTCCTTAGTTCTAGTCTTTGTCATTTGGGTTAAATTTGGTCACGCAGTCTGTCTGATGACTCTGTTTAAGCATCTGGATATTGTTCATATTAATTTAATGAAGAAAAATTATAATTTTCTTGCCTACACTGTGGTTATGCGTTTAAGATATGAACTTGTAATTTCAGTTTATGTACGTTCAGCTGCTCCCTTGTATTCTCCCCAAGGGGTCGCCACAGCGGATTAATCTGCATTGGCAATTTGGCAGGGGTTTTACGCCAGATGCCCTTCCTGATGCAACCCTCCATGGTGAGAGGGGCAAATGTGTAAACCGTTACACTGCAGGACAGCTTGTAATTTATTCTATAAACATTACATTAACAAGAAGAAATAAATAGTACATATTCTAACCAGGTTCATAGTCTATAGGACTAATGTGGTTGCTGAAATATTTTCATGGAAAAAAGAAACCCCCTGGTCTGGTTTTTTCACAAATCGCACCTTGACTATATACACCATATCTGCCAACATTCCTGTTTTTTCCCAGGTTTCTTCCATATTTTAGGACCATCTTGTGGCAAGCTCCTGCTTTACCATTTTGGGAAATTCCCAGAAATTCCCAGAATTAGCATGACCCCTAAACTTAATTTTTAGTACTTGGAAAACACAGATTAGTAAGTTTTGTGTGTCTCATGTTACCCAAGTTGCCAGATTTTCTTTGAAACACAGTCCACAGACACAATCCACACAATACATAGTTTCAACCCATCTGTCAGAGCAACCTGGCAACGCACAACACAAGGATTGTGTGCAGCTAATCTCTGCACAGACACTCCATGTAGTTGCTGAATGAATTAGCTACTATCCCAGCTGCTGTTTGGCCATTGCAGCTCTCCGTATTGTGAAATCACTGCTGAGAGTCAGACTTTAAAACAAGTTAGATTAAATCCATTTGTGACAGGGAATTTTGGTTACGTCAGTACAGTTGGAAAGATATTTATCAATTTGAGCTACCAAAATAAATGGCTCATAATTGAAATGTTGTAAAACCACAAATGGCACCTATTTCCAACTGCAGATGATGAGTTATAACAATCTCTATCAATTGTAAACCATGGATAATTTCAATAAAAATGATTGCTAGTGTCCAGAAACCATCTACAAAGTATGACACTGGAACAACTTTTTGTCAGTGCCACCGTCTCCAAACCATACATCATAGCAGGTCTCACTACCGTCTTGTAAACCTTCCCTTTCACTCTTGCTGCTATCCTTCTATCACAAAGCACCCCTGAC
>VUQH01056304.1:0-13053 GCA_015106775.1 Etroplus canarensis | reverse complement strand
ACGAGGGGTGGCCACAGCGGATCATCTGCCCCCTTCTCACCCTATTCCTTGCATCCTCTTCCCTCACAATGCCTATAAAAAGTATTCACCCCCCTTTGGATTGTTCACCCTTTTATTGCTTTAATAAATGAAGCATCCCCAGAGCATGATGCTGCCGCCACCATGCTTCACAGTGGAAGTGGTGTGTTTGTGGTGATGTGCAGTGTTTGGAGTTTGCCAAACATTGCGTTTAGTATGATGGCCAAAAAGCTCAATTTTTGTCTCATCAGACCAAAGAACTTTCTTTCAATTGATTTTGGAGTCTCCCACATGCCTTTGGGTGAATTCCAGGTGAGATTTCATATGGGCTTTTTTCTAATTGTAGCTTTTTCTTTGCCACTCTCCTATACAGTTTCAACTGGTGAAGAACCCGGGCAACAGTTGTTACATGTATATACAGTCTTGTGAGCCACTGAAAACTTTTAACTCCTTCAGAGTGGTTGTATGGGCCTTGGAGGCCTCCCTCACCAGTTCTCTTTTTGCTCAGTCACTCAGTTTGTAAGGATGGCCAGCTCTGGGCAGATTTAGACAAGTGCCCTTCCATTTCTTAATGATGGCTTTAACTTAACTGCATGGAAAGTCCAGTGAGTTGAAAATCTATTTGAAGCCATCTCCTGATTTAAAATTTTCAATGATCTTTTCTCTGAGTTGCTTGGAGTGTCCTTTTGTCCTCATGTTGCAGTTGTTGCAGGAATACTGATGAACCAGAAACTGGACCTCCCAGACACAGGTGTTTTTATACCACAATCATTTGACACATAAACTGCACTCAGGTGATCTCCATTTCACTAACTGTGACACTGTTGGAATCAACTAGCTGGACCTCTAGTAAATTAGGTCTGTCCCTTTAAAGGGGGTAAATATTGATACAAATATTCATTTTGCACTAGATATTTTTAATTTTATTTTTAATTAATTAAAATTATTTTTTTTGGTGAATTCTTGTCAAAAAAAGCCAAATTATATTGGTCATCATTTCATTTATTAAAGTAATTAAGGGTGAACCATCCAAGGGGGTGAATACTTTTTTATAGGCATTACACAAGGTCCTGTGCAAATTTGACCTGAAACAGAAACTCAAATTTTTATTAATAACTTCCGTGCTACAGTAAGTCTGAAGCAAGTGCTAATTATTTCCTCCGGTATCTTTTTTCACTGTTGTGAAGTCTCACACTCTGAATTTGTTTCTATGCCAACTCATAGTGTGCTGTTGTTAGCTAAGTAGTCAGATCTCAGGAACCAGTGGTTTACATATATTGTGAAGATAATGTTGTCACAACAATAGGGCAATCTTTAGTGTTGACATAATAGTATTGGCTAATATGGGTAGCATTCAATTTAATAAAAACATCAAAGTCAATTACAGATGCATCTTGCTGGCCAAGCTAACAAGCCAGCACCAGAGTCAGCTGATAACTACCCAGATCTACCCTTTATGACCAAATCATTTTTCAAAGTAACCAAGATGGCAACAATAAAAATGCTAAACTAAACCCTTACATGCCAGTCAACAGCATTCTTTTCATCCACTGACAATCTTTAATGATTTTCCTCATAGTGAATGGTGTAACAGGGTACCCAGCAACTTTGAGTCATTTCACCCTTTGCTAAATTTCACTGAATTTCATTGACATTTCATGGTTTCCATCAGTGTTGGTCTTTTCTGTGTGAATGCACTTCAACTTACTTCAGTACAGAGTTGATCTGTTATGACCAGTGGTGTTTCTAGTATATTGGCTTTATATCAGACATAAAGGAGCTTTGAGTTGCCCCTGTTCAATGTGATTTGGACTCCTCATTTAAATGTTTTTAAATCTAGTATGCCATATTTCATGTTCCAAAAGCCACTGGATCATACAGTCTCCATAATGCTACTCTGGAACATTTAAGAAAAAAATAAAATCTTTATTTGGCACCACAGAAAGAATACATTAAACAACTGTTCTCAAAGGCTGAATAGTGATAATCCTCAGGACAAGGACCTCTGTGTGTAAAGTCATCCTTTTATTATGTATTACATGTTTTGAAACGATGCCATTCTTTCCTTCCAAACATAATCACATATATCTACTAACATGAAACATCAATCCTTGAAAATGCTCCCAGTCAAATGAAATTAGACAACTGTCTGTGTCTGAGTTCCTCTGAAGGTCAGTCTGTGAGTCAAGTGATTGTCTGACCTTCACGGCTGCTGGAGGATCAATAAAGAAATCTAATCAAGGAATGTTTGCCCCGGTTCAAAACCAAATTATGTCAGAAGAAAGGGGCTTAGGATTTGTGGGCAACCTGTTAAATTGTGGCATTATTTTAAGTATAATTTAATTAATTGAATAGCACATCAATGTTTGCTTTATATGTTATACATCAGAAGAGGATTTCAGGTTTTGTGAATATTCTTTGTTGCTAATGATCTCTAATCTCCTTTATAAGTCAACTTTTAAAAGGAACTTTGAAAATTATTTTCATACTAAGGAATGACATTTTGTCCTCTTACTGCTTTTACTTTCATATACAAATTCCACTGAGGTATTTACAAGCACAAATTTAAAAGATTTAGCTAATATCCTTATATTTACTGCTACTCACAGTGTTGATTAATCAAGTTGACTGCTATGTACTGTATGAGATCCTTTTCCCTACAAGCACCATCAATCTTGTTCCTCCTGTCATAAAACTGCAGTCATGTTGCTGCCCTGAAATTTATGTTACATCCATGTAACTTAATCACAATTTGTCAAACAGGCTCAGGGCATGATGGCTGGATATAAAGAAAGATAGCCTGGTTTAAAATTTAACAGCTTGAGACACTGTGTGTTGAATGGTCCAAACAGCAATTTTGTGACGTGACACATTTAATGGTAACTCATATTTCAATCACAATTTATCAGACATAAACCAAAAACAACATTATGTAGATAAAATACCTAGAATAAGAAAATTTTAATATAAACTAGCATATTTTTTTTCATAATTACTTCACAATCCAGTGTTTTGTTTTTATCCAGTGTTTTAAAAAAGAAGTAGAATGTATTTATTTATAGTTTGCAAATCAACTGGACCCACTTTGTGGCAAATATACATCAAAGTAATAATAAGATGTGATTCCAAAAAGTCTCTCTCTGTGCAATCCAAGATAGTGGAGTTGTTGTGTAAAACATGACCCTCTGGAGAAGCAGCTGAAAAGCTGATGGCTACCACAGAGGAGACTGGGTTAAGTCACCCAGCAAATGGGAAAGAACCACTTAGCACTCACTGAAGTTTCAAAACAAGAGCCTGGTGTATTTCTGGCTCTCAGATCACAACATTGATCTGGATAGTCTGTAGTCCAACTGCTCTTTTGTCCTCCTGGGTAGCTTGTCAATAACCAATATCACCAAGTGGAATGCAACCACTGTGCATTTTATTAGGTAGCACTGTCCATCCTCCAAAACGTGTTGCCCAACACAGTAAAACTCAAATTAGGATCTAATTTAAAAATCAAACTAACAGACAGAAACACCATCTTCCAGTGTTTTGTTTTTGTTTTATTTCTTATTTGATGATTACCGATTGGAGATACTACTCCATACTTGCACATTCATTTCAAAGAGTTGGAAGCTGTATGCATACCCATTCATGCCAAGACAAATCTGTGTGTAAAGTGCTGGTTAAATGAGGAGATGACAACATGAAATTACTGCAAGTGATTAAAGTTTTACGGAAATACCAAATCTCAATTTAATACATTAATTAAGACAATTAAGAAACAATGTCAAAAGCATCACAAAATATTCTTTAGCAGTGATTAATATGCCTATTGGCCCACTCAAGTAAAAGCTGACATAAAAGAGTTAGTAGTTTTCTTTACATTTGGTCTGAAAATTCCTGTGCTTTCAACATTAAAATTTTAATGCTGTTCTAAAATTTTGATTTTCTTTTTTTTCAGGCTGATTTTCAGGGTTAGATTTAAAACAGAGAGAGATCAATCTTTCTTTTGTGATTGCTTTTTTCATTTTGACCTTGGGAACATGGTTAATATTAACATATATTACCAGCTTTTGATGCTCTTACAACCTAACAAATGAAAGACCTTCCCCATTTAAATTGTGTGCATGTATCATAATTAACAGCTAAATTCTAATGGGTTCATTTTGAAAGGTTAAAAACAAAACACTAAAGAAAGGAGTTGGCTTATAAAGAAAGACATTTCAATTGTATAATCAGCACTTTGAAATCAAGCCATTACTGCTGATCTCAAGTAAAACACCATGCTGTTTTTAATGTCATGGGATTCAACTAGTAATTATGATCATGAAATAACAAAAAAGACATTACTTGAACAATAACAGTTTTATAAAAGCATTATCATAGCTGAAAAAAAGACTAATCAAATAGACTGCATTCTATCATAGAAGGCAGATAACAGAAGCTTTGGTGACATTCACCCCTGTGAAAAATCCTTTACTTCATGTGGCAGATTGATTTTAGGGATTGGTTAGATCAGGACAGTGAACATTTCACCTCGGTAATGCACTCCTAGGTGAGCATTTAGGTGTGTAGTGGATCCAACTTAGTATTCATAGCTGGCTGCATTGCCATGCATGATAACACGGTGAATGTGCAGGAGTTACAGATGTGAGGCAGTGCTCATTCAAGACCTCTCTCGATTCACCAGTCAGCTTACAAGGTTCCAATTTTCACAAAACTCGGCCTATGACCAGGGGACTGAGGTAGTGACTTGGTATTTTGATCACATTCGAGACATCTTGTCATTCTCATCAGTTTTCCAACACAGCTACTCTATCAAGTATCTCCTTTGATGCATCTCTCCAGCTCCTTGAGCAGAACTCCTCTATTAAGAGATCGTCACTTCAGAGTTCTTAACTAGGCTGAAGCATGTGATTTCGTTGGAGTCTGGGAGATAGTCCACACACTATCAGATAGTCAATACACATTTTGAGCTGCGTTGAACATCTGATCACAGTTAACCATGGTGTGCAACATCAAAATCTCAACTCAGCACCAGAAAACCATTTCACCTAAAGGAGAGCACAGAGGCAATGATTTCAAACCTAAAGGCCCAATAAATGTATTTGCCGGCCAACAATTTTTCATTTTCACAGCTCAAATATCCACTTACTACTTTTCGATTCATCCCAGTTCAAGGATTTTTCCTCTTTCTCCTCCAGGAAGTTTGTCTTTGAAGTTACAGTATTTCATGTACTGGGGCCCAAGTTTCCTCTTTGAGCAGAAAAGTACAAAGTTTTCTTACTGCAACACATGGTACTTCTATGCTTTGTTTTGTTCATCCGCATCTTATTTTGTTGAAATATTGCAGTGTAAAGCCAAGTTTTATCCAGTCAGGGAGTCAACATCCTCATGTCCTCATATTATCCCATTCCTCTGAAGATGAGATCTACTTTAACTCCTGTCTTTACAAAAGCATTCACCAACTCTTTATTCAGTAAAACCTATGGTTTGATCCAACCTAAAATATTCAAACTTAGGACATAACCAATGAAAACAAAGTTACATTATCACCTTCATTTCACCTTGGCGATTTCATTATATCTGTCTTCATTTACGCTGAACTTTTCTAAACCCACATTACAAAGTGTTTCGAAGCATCAGCTCCATAATAAAGTAGCATAAGATTCGTTGTTCACCTGAGAGTTTAACAAATTCCCATAGCCTGAATTAAAAACGTGCCAGTAATTAACAGGAAGATCTGCATCATTTGTCAAATATGTTAATTGTTTTGTTTTTGTGAACAAGCAGTGCGTACATTGCTTTATCTTGTTTTCTTTCATAAAGGAAAGAACAATGAACCCTATGGAGACAATAAAGAAACTGTGGATCGCCTTTCCGCAATTTGGCCGGGTCTTTTTATGGCTGCTATCTAAACACTTGAGGGTCACTTCACTCAGTTAGGAATCTTCCTCAACAAAATTACTTTTAGTACATTAATACTGTTACCCTATTCTTGGTGCACTTGCAGTTGTATTCAGCTGGCACCAGTGAGGAAAAAAGGTATGTATTCAGAAGATATGAACAGAATAAATGCAATCACACATTCACCCTTATTTGCCTGATAAAGCTGATTTATGTCTGCTATTGTCGACCCAGTAGCAGTCAAGAGTTTTGGGACAACTCTGTGTGTTGTCTGACCCTCTTCCGGGATCTAGATTACATAAAATTACATCAATGTAAGAGCTATTTAGATTATATGTGTATTGGGTGAGAAAGTTGGACACATTATGGCAAAGATAACTGATTCTGATACATGGATAGTTTCAGAAATAATAAACTGTCAACACTTATACACAAGATGATAGCAATTCAGCTGAAGCCAACATTTTTCAAGCCCTTATGTGACTCTTTCCCTTCTATTCAGAGTGCAATGAAAATAAAAAAGTGAATTCAACTCGTGTTTAATCATAAGAGGAAGGGATCTTGAAACTTCATTAAATTATAATAAGTCTGAGATGTCATTCATTTTTAAAAATGACTTTTGTATATCATTCATTTTTAGCAGTGGGAGCAGAGTAATGGCACACAGATTGCAAAGGTCTTAGAAGCAAACAGCATCTGCAAACAGTCTTCTGAAATCACACAAGCTTTTAGGGGGTTGCCCCCTAAGCATCTATCATTTCCAATGTAAAATGTATGATGTTTTTTTTTTGTTTTTTTTTGAGAAAATTTTATAAAATGTTGCCCTGAGATAACTGTGCCAAAATCCATCCAGTGATGGTCCATTCTTCCTATTTTCTTGTCACCAAAAGTGTTCTTTTGCGGGACAAATGCACTGGGTCTTCTTACCTCTCTGATCTTTTAAGTTTGTATACTCCCAATAGATCACTGAGGTCTTCGGAGGAAATGCTCCTAGCTGTCCCACAGTCTAAATTAAAACACAGAGGCAATCAGGCCTTTGCAGTATGCTCCAAAACTGTGGAACAAACTGCCCCTTCACATCAGGGCCTCTCCAACATTTGACACTTTCAGAACCCAATTGGAAACCCATTTTTATTCTTTGGCTTTTAAATCAGACTGAATTCTAATTATTTTTTATTCATGCTATTTTATTGAGGTTTTCTCATTTTATTTTAATTATTTTTTTATTCTTAAACTTTCATTTTGTTCTTTGTTTTATGTTATTTGATTATTATGGTTGTACAGCACTTTGGTCGTCAGCTGGTGTTTTTAAATGTGCTATATAAATAAATTTGACTTGACTTGACTTGACTTGAGTCCATGAGGCTAGTGGGTGATTTCTAGTAATGCCATTAAAGAATTTACCTGCCTCAAACTCTGAACTATTGTAAAGACAATCTATAACATGTAAATACAAATTGGAATGAGAAAAAAACAACAAAAAACAGTGATATTAAATATTTATTTATTTATTTATTTTAATTTTGAACATCGTCATCATTGACTTTCACCGATTAGGGAGGTTTAATTACAGGCTTCCAACATGGTTGCTCTTGGTGTATTGATTTTGGAATAACATTTTAAATGAAAGTATCACTGAATTACCTGCAAAGAGCCAAAAGCAAATAAAAAAAGCAAATAAAAAATAATCATTTCAAAAAGGGGAAGTAAAAGGATGCTATCACAAACATTGATTCATAAATCATTTGCCTTGTCCTATGAAAAAATACCTGTATCTACATTGGTTGGTGCAATATACAGTATCCTGCACATCTAGAACAAGGTACTTTTTGTTTATTTCCTCTTATCTTTTGGCATTCTCTGACTTGACTTCATTAACACCAAATAAACAGATAAGCTTTTTGGTGAAACCCGAGGGAAACAAAATGATGAACTGCACTTCTATGCAGGCTTTTCCAATTAGCCCCATGAATTCCTGTGTATACTGACAGCTGGATATTATGATGGATTCTCTTGATTTCTACATTCCCAATCCGTATCAATCAATTAGGGGGGCAAACCGGGTCAGAATGGTCCCATGTCCTGCCATTCAATCTAATACTCTCTCTCTCTCTTTCTCTCTCTCTCTCTCTCTCTCTCTCTCTCTCTCTCTCTCTCTTCCTCTCTCAGGACTATGAGCCAAACCTAACAGTCTCTCTGGGGAGGTCTAGATGATGTGCCAAGTACAGGCTAGGGGATAATTAACTCAGCTTTCCAATTAGGACAAAGCAATCCTTTGAGGATACAAGTAGGGAGTGGATAAATACTCACGCATCAGTATGGGATGAGGGCAGGGACAAGCAGGGAGATAAATAATGAGAGGGCTACACTAGAACTGGACTTTGAATGTTTTAATATTTTTGATATTTGTTTGTTAGATAAGCATTTGGTTTTTAATTGTGGGATTTAAATATTCATTTTTCTAAAAGTTGAAATGGATACTGTCAGTTCGGCACCTGACGTCCTACTGCCTCAAATCTGCAATCACCATGCATAGTCTCACTTCTCTGTTTCCCACTCAGTAAATCACCAGCCCATTCACATTTCAACTGATTTCAATTGATGTTGCCCGCTCAGCGACACACCTGCTGATGAACAAACTTTGGTCATTGGCGACTCTATTTTGAGAAATGGGAAGTTAGTAACACCAGCGACCATAGTCCTGGTGCCAGAGCAGGTGACATCAATGCAAATTTGAAGCACCTGGCTAATGGTAAGCATTAATATGATAATGTTATGATTAATGTTGGCAGTAATGATACCCGGTTACATCAATCGGAGGTCGCCAACATTAATACTGTGTCGGTGTGTGAATTTGCTAATACCAGTGTCAGACTCTGCAGTTTTCTCTGGTCCCCTCCCCAATCTGACCAGTGATGACATCTTTAGCTGCACATCAGCCTAGGTGATGTCCACAGAACATTGTGGGCTTCATAGATAATTGGCAAATTTTTGTTGGGAAACCTGGTTTTATTAGGAGAAACGACATCCATCCCACTTTGAATGGAGTAATTCTCATTTCTAGAAATCTGGCCAATTTTATTAAACCCCCCAGTACATGACTGTCCAGAGCTGGGACCAGGAAGCAGTCTTACATGTCTTTCTGCAGTTTCTGTCTTCCTGTCACCCCCCAAAACCCTGTCCCTATAGAAGTTGTGCTCCCAGACCGCCTAAAATAAATCCGCCAAAAATGAGTAAAAATGACTTAAATTTAAAAATTCACAAAGAAAACATAATATAACCACCTATAATAAAATAACCAATTCACCAAAGATTGCAATAAGCAGTAAATAAATTATATGGGGACCACTGAATATCAGGTCTCTCTATTCTAAGTCCCGGTTACTGAATAATTTTAATAATTGATCAAAATATCGATTTGTTTTGTCTCGCAATAACCTGGTTGCAAAAGGAAGAATACATCATTTTAAATGAATCAGCTCCCCAAGTCAGACTAAATGTCAGAATCCACTAAGCACAAGCCGAGGAGGAGGAGTGGCAGCTTTACTTTAGCTTACTGAGCAACCAAAATACCTAGACAGAGTTACTGTAAAATTTATTTGAAACAAGTTTTTGTTGTCTATTGTCCGCCTGTCCCTTATTTAGGGTTTTTATCTGATTTAGTGCTCAGTTCAGGAAAAAAAATTACAATAGGTAAATGTAACATTCATGTAGATGTTTAAAAGTACACTGTATATAATTCAATATTAGACTCAATCGGTGTTTCACAAAATGTAAATGAACCAACTCACTGTTTTAGTCACGCTCTTGACATGTGGCACAGAAACTGAACCTTTAATAGTATTTCCTGGAACTCCTCTTTTCTCTGATCATTGCTTAACAACATTTGAGTTTGCAATAATTTACTACACAGCACTTGGGGAAAAATCCCTATCAAAATCAACTCTTGAAAAGAAGAATCTCTTTTGCAAGAGTGTCCTGGGCTGACAGATAGCATTACCCTAGCTTGTTTCTCAGTGACAGGAGAAACCAGAGTTCCTGGAGAAAACCTGTGCAATCACAGGGACAATATGCAACCTCTACACAGAAGGGCTGTATCCGGGTTTGAATCCAGGACGCTCTTGGTGTGAGGCAACAGTGCTAACAACTGAGCCACCATGCTGCCTATGCAATGATTCAGCCACCATTCTTATTTCCTTCAACGCCATATGCCAACACAATGCAGAGCAGTTACCTAAACATTACTCCCGCAGAGGTCAATTGTCTTGTTAACAGTCTCACAACATTAGTACGTACAACTCCTGATACTGTGACTCCTCTGAGAAAGAAAGCAAAAAATCAGAGAGGTTTAACTTCTTGGTTTAATTCACAAATGCATGTCTGAAAGCAGGTAACATGTAAACTGGAGAGGAAATTGCATTCCACAAATTTAAAACACCTTCATCTGGCCTGGAAAAATAGAATTATAATCTATAAAATAATCTTTGTAAAGCTATGACATCTTACTATTTGTCACTGATAGAAGAGAACAGGAACAACTCTGGGTTTCTTTTCATTACTGTAGCCAGGCTGGCAAAGATTCAGACCTCTGTTGAGCCATGTATTCCTTTAGCTCTCAGGAGTGATGATTTTATAAATTTCTTTACAAATAAAACTGTATTCATTACAGATGTGCCATTAAATAAATCTTGGGAATCATTTTTGCCCAGCGTATGTCCTTTAATGCTCACATTAAACAAATATGTATCACTGCCTTTTTTTTACCTCTGCAATATCACCAAAATTAGAAACATTATGTCTCAGAGAGTGATGAAAAACCAGTTCATGCATTTATTATTTCTAGGCTTGATTATTGTAATTCATTGCTATCTGGTCATTCTAAAAGCTCCCTAAAAAGCCTTCAGTTGATCCAAAATGCTGCAGCAAGCATACTGACAGGGGCTAGAAGGAGAGATCATATTTCCACTGTATTGGCTCCCTGTTTAAATTCAAAATTGAATTTAAAATCTTTCTACTCACAAACCAAGTCTTGAACAATCAGGCCCCATCCTATCCTAAAGATCTCATTGTACCATATTTTTTTCAATAGGACACGCTGCTATTAGACTGCAAGCCTACTTATGGTTCCTAAAGTTTTTAACAGTAGAATAGAGCCTGCAGCTATCAGGCCCCTCTCCTGTGGAACCAGCTCCCAGTTTGTTTTTGGTGGACAGACACTATCTCTACATTTAAAACTTTCCTTTTTGATGATGGTCATAGTTAAGGCTAAGTTATGCTGCAATAGGTTTAGGCTGCTGGGGGGCTTCTTAGGATGTTATGGGCATTTCCACCCGTCTCTTTTTTATCTTCTCTCTCCCATTGTCTGTATCTCTGCTCTCCTTTCTCACTTCTCTTTCCTTCGCCCCAGCCAGTCAAGGTAGATGGCTTCCTCTCCCTGAGCCTGGGTCTGCCAAAGGTCTCTTCCTGTTAAAGGGGAGTTCTTCCTTCCCACAGTCACCAAGTGCTAGCTCATAGGGGATCGTCTGATTGTTGGGTTTTTCCCCCTAATACTGTAGGGCCTAGAATTGAATTGAATTGAATTGAATTTGCCAAGGAGTCATTACTTTCCCTGCACGAACTCTGCAGTACAGTATACATACTGCTGCAGTACATGCAGGGGCACTGGAGCAAACAACAATACTGTTGTTCTTGTAATTTTCTAACAGTTGCAGGCAAAGCACTATGCAATACTAGCACATATGATAAACACACTAAAATGGCACAAATACTGCATCTATCCCAGTGCATGTATTATTATATGACATTTTGTGATCAATTCTCCTTCATGGTATCAGTGTACTGTCAAATAGATAGCAAGCAGCCATTTTAACACAGGACACTATTGATAGCCATATTAGTTAAAGCTGTATAAAAGCCACAGCTGACATGGTACAGCATGGTTCTGAAGTAAACTCTGGCTTTTCATTGCAGGTAGGGAGGTCACAATAATTTGAAGTAATTCTAATGACAATAATAAACCATTTTCTTTGCCTTTTTCTTGTGTAATGATTTTCCTGTGAATGTTTATCTATGGACAGTCTCTTTGTTTCCAGCTGCTAAGCTTACAGAGGCAAACTGTGCTCTAAGGAATAAAAACATTTTGCATACTCTTGCTGATGCTCTTTTCTTCTTCTTAGCAAGATGCCAAACAAATCCTGTCTCCCTGTGGTGCAAGGACAAATTAAAATGAAAAGAGATATGCTGAATGGGCTTCATATTGTTCCAATCATGTTAAACACCCCAATCTTGGTTTCTGCACAATTTCTGATCTGCTGGCAGTGAATATGAGCCTGGCATGATAAAATGAACATTTGCCATATTGATTGTTTTACCCCTGAAAACCATTTAGTGGAGACTGAAAGAAATTTTGAACATAAAAGAACATATTTTACAAAACTGATAATGTAGTATTCAGAGACTGACAAGTATAACACTTACAAAAACGGGTAAAGCTCTATGTGGAAGCAAATTGTGGGTTTACCTGGAGCTGTTGCTGGTTTCATTTTACCCATTGACACTGATTAATCTATTTATGGATATTATCATACAAACATCTAGTGACAGTAGCTTATGGCAGATGAGTCTCTCCAAGAGAATCATAAATACAAATTAATTTGAGAAGATACACTTAGAATTGAACAACTTTTAGGCCAACTAAGATGTTTAAGGATTTCTCTCTAGTTATGTTATTTGAAAATACGGTCACTGTGTACAATGAAAGATCACTTATCTGTGTTTAATTTGACTAGTAAAACAAAAGAACCCAGATTTGAAAAGTATGGAGAGCATTTGAGCAAAACAAATCTGAGCACAGTTTTTAAGCTGTCTCTATCATACTGAGACAGCCAAATGCAAGGAACTGTCTTATTGAGAAAAAAAGAATATGGGACAGTCATTTTAAGACTTGAAAAACAGATTTTTATGGGTTTAATAAAAAGTAACTGATAACTTAATTATTATTGCTGTCATATTCATTTGTAAGTAAGTAAGTAAAGTTTATTTATATAGCACCTTTCAAGACAAAGGTCACAAGGTGCTTCACAGCAGCAATTAACAAACAGAATACAAATATTAAAAGCAACAAAAGTGTCCACTAGTTAAAAG
>VUQH01056298.1:0-29139 GCA_015106775.1 Etroplus canarensis | reverse complement strand
TTGAGATTTTCCCTGGATGGACAGGATTAGGAATGAGTACATCAGAGGGACAGCTCATGTTGAGAAGTTTGGAGACAAAGTCAGAGAGGCAAGGCTGAGATGGTTTGGACATGTTCAGAGGAGGGATAGTGGATATATTGGACAAAGGATGTTGAAGATGGAGCTGCCAGGCAGGAGGAGAAGAGGAAGACCACATAGAAGATTCATGGATGTAGTGAAGGAGGACATGCAGAAGGTGGGTGTGAGGGAAGAGGATGCAGGGGATAGGGTGAGATGGAGGCAGATGATCCGCTGTGGCGACCCCTAACGGGAGCAGCCGAAAGAAGAAGAAGAAGACTGTGTGAAGAGAGTGTCTTCTAGAAACTGGCAGTAGGTTTTGGAGTTGAGTTTGAGTCCATCTTCAACCCCAAAAGCTCATCAATTTCCCCCTGGAATTAATAAAATATTCTGATCTTTAATAATTCTAGCCCACTCCAGTACCCCACCTATACCTTGCTGACGTCTGAGTCAGAGTGGAGCTCTATGCCCCTTGCTGATCCAGCCACAGGCCCATCCATCTGGTCCATCAAGAGTCACTCTCATCTCACCAGTTCATAAAACCTTCGAACGATCTGTCTTCAGATATTTCTTCACCCCGTCTTGGTGTTTCAACTTCTGTGTCTTGTTCAGTGGTGGTTAGGTTTCTTACCTTGGCCATGTCTCTGAGTGCTGAGCACTTTGTACTTCTGGACACTCCAGGTAGGTTGCAATTCTGCAATATGACAGCACTGGAGGATAATGGGTTCCTGGTAGCTTCATGATTGATTCTTCTCAAATCTTTGGCAGCTAATTTGCTATTTTTTCTCTCAACACATTTCTTGCAACCCTTTTGGGTATTTGCAACAAAACATTTGATGGTTCTGTGGTCACATCCTTTGTCTCTTGACAATTTCAAGAGAGCTGCAACCCTCAGAAAGATGTTTTACAGTTTTTAACTTTTCAGAGTCTGTTAGATCTCTTTTCTGGCCCATTTTGCTTGAGAAAAAGAAGCTGCCTAATAATTGTGCACGCTTGATATAGGGTGTTGATCTCCTAAGGCCACACCCTCCCTCATTACACAAATGCACATCACCCCGTGATCTTAAATCCAAAGGGCATTCAAGTTTATACAGCTTAGAGTTGGAAAGTATGTATAAAAATATGGTCAAAATACTCACTTGCCTACTAATTGTGCACGCAGTGTAGAGTCTAATCACCAAACAATTCAACTAAAACTCTTTACCTAAATAAATCATATTCAGATTTTTCAAATGATCTCTGCTCACTGAACTGATGTTGAATCAGTAGAGTCCCGGCAACTTGTTCAGCACTTTGCAGCTCAGCAACCCCACTCTGTGACTTTATGTGGCCTGTTACTTTGTGTTTGAATTGCTGTAGTTCCTAAATGCTTCCATGTTGCAATAACACCACTTACAGTTGATCATAGAATATCTAGGAGGGAAGAAATTCCACCTACAGAATTATGTAATTTTCCCCGTGGAATTAATAAAAGTATTCTGATTTTACTGCAACGCTGGCATCCTATTACAGTATTGCACTTGAATTCAGTGAGCTCTTTAGAATCACCCACTGTTTCGCTAATGTTTGTGAAGGCAGACTGCATGGGTAGGTGCTGACTTTATACACCTGTGGCAATGGAACTGAATTAAACACCTGAATTTAATGCTTGAGGTACCCAATACTTTTGTCCATATAGTGTATGACGACACCTGGCACTATATAATAAAAGCATGAAGTAATCAACCCAACATTTAGTATTTACAACCGGTCTCTGGTCTTTAACTGGTTGAACTACTACAGGAGACAAAAAGCACCTAATCCAAATTCACCTGTTCACTTACTGTGCTTCTCTAAAATTTATGATGAATCTTAAGTATTACTACTACTACCACTGCTGAAATAGTAGCACACCAGCATTTCTTAAAATTAATGTTAATTAAAACAGCAGAATGCAAAGATGAAGGCCTCTCCATGTCCTTATAGTATCCTTATAGTAAGAACTACATTCAGTGAAATAGTTTTCTTTACACAGGTTTTCAGTCAGTTATCACAGAGAAATGACTGAAGTGATTTCTTTCAGTTTGAAGTTATTTTCAGCTCTTTATACAAACCATTTTTAAAGGCAACACTTTCAATGAATAAATCTATAGTTAATTATCGAAGTACTTAAAACACTTTATTTCAAATCTTTACAGATGTATCACAACTAGAAGTTACCCAAAGACTAAAAAGGTGGGATAGTGAACTTAACTGTAACAAGTACATTACCTAGTTACATAATGCAAAAAAGGTGAATAAGCATAAACTTAAAAAGGTACAAAAAAGAAATTTACAAGGAACTTAACTGACAAACTGCCTGAATTATACATCTGAAACATGATATTTAATGCCAGGTTAAGATTGACCAATTTTCTTTGACAGATTTAACATTTTGTTTATCAAAGGACAAGTGCAACAAGGAGAGGGTGGGAGCAGTTACACTTCTGAGCAATAAAACAGTACCTTTCCAGAACATGGATAGAGGCATTACAGGATTCCTTCGTAAAAATACAGGGGGGCATTTTTTTTCTAAAATCTGGAATATTTCACTTGATATAGGGCAATGATACAAAACTCATGGAATGAGCAGACAATAGAAATTTAACTTACAAAATAAAATGAAGCACAGTTTACAAATTGGTGACTGAAAAAGGTTGTTTTATAAATATTCTGTTAAACATTCTTCCTCACTCCATTTGAACCAAGAATACTGCATGATTCAACCTGTAGTACAGTAAAATCCTTTTATTAAAAAGTTTCCAACCCATTCCCCACTACTCCCTCCCCTTCCCCGGGAAAAAAAATGGGCTGTCAGGAAAACACAAAATTAAAAGGCAAAAAGTTGAGTAATCAAAATGTATGCCTGTTGCAAGCAGAGTGTTTGTCGGTTCTTTCTAGATAAGGTGGAATTTTGGTCCAGCTGTGGCGATGATGTCGCTGTAGGGCTCAGACTGGGTGACCTCTATGGCTTGCTGCTTCTTCAGGACCAGGAAACTGTAAAACTTGGCAGCTGCCTGCTTCCTGTTGTTGTTCCGGCACAAGTCAAGTAGGCTAACTGAGTCTGCACCAGTCTTAACCATGACACGCTATGAGGACAGAAACAAACACAAACACAAACAAACACACACACAAAACATCAGTCTGTGGACCTCCTTTGGCCCTTTAAAGATCAAACTTAACATTCATGTTATGCTCACTGTTGCTCTCAAGACTACCATCTTCATGATTTCTATCCATACAAAAACTATGTTGCAGATAAAAGTAATGATGGGTTTAATGTGTTGAAACTAAAATGTAACCCGCACACATCATCTGAATTACAGCGACAGTTGGCTTAGTTTACTTCAATTCTGTTTTCAGAAAAATGTCAACAACGTAACAGCTCTTTTACCTGGAGGCCATGCAGCATCTGCTGGGTTCTCTTGTTCCATCTTTTCTCCTCTTGATCCTGGTCTCCAGCCTGCCCTTCCTCTTCCTGAGAAAATCATTTTTTAAAAAAAAAGACTGATCAGCATCACAACACAGTCATCAAATGCACCTTGTTTGCAATTTCTTTTAAAGCAATTTTAGGAATTTTGCTTTAAAAAGAAAAAATTCTCTGTCCCCTCTCACCTCCTCTTCATCACTTTCATCCTTCTTGTCTTTTCCCTTCTCACCAAGGAGGTCGAGTTCAGGGACAAGTTGGGTGAGGTTGATACTGCTCTCCTCTGGGGGCAGATCCACCTGAGGCATTTCTAACCTCTGAGACACAACTGAGCGGTCAGGCAACTGCTGCTGCTGCTGCTGCGGCTCCAAGGGAGCCATCTGAAAGAAGAAAAACAGGAAACATCCAAAGCAACACCAAGTTATGACTCCAGGCAGTAAAATGAACAGTGTTTTGTTTCCCTCATTAGATTCTCAAGTTTATCGTTTCAGAAATTTCAAAACACAAAATTCTCATCCGTCGTGACTTCTCAGTCATGTGACCTTAACCTGATGAAATCTTCAAATCTGAGCTGTGAAGAATAGCATAGACCACTCCTATGGCTACAATTAAGGGCTCCAAGGACTCTCAACTGCACTTTTCAGTTTATCTGAGATGTTTTTTTTTCACTCTTTGTGAATGTTAATTGAATTCTGGTTTTCTTACAGAAAAATATAAAGTGACAAGGACTCACAGGAAGAGGGCCATCTTTGTCCAGAGTCTTGCGTTTGACCCCACGGGGGGTGGAGGGAGGAGGCATGACAGTTTCATCCAAGGTTGTCCTGCTGCCCTCCATCGTAGAGGCTGCGAGCATACTAGGCTCCTCCATGATAGTCTGGTCTGAGGGACAAATAAAGAGAGAAAGTGACTGTGAACTGAATATAAAAAATGTCAAGGTGAAAACAACCATATACAATTAGAATCAGAATTCAAATACTTTATTAATCCCAGGGGAGAAATGGCATTGTTATAGATGCTCAGTTATATACAAATCTGAAGGCAGAAAGATTAATCTTGAACTTGATACATACATGTTTAAAGTGACACAAATAATTCCAAAGTTAAACATTATATACAAGATATGGTGATAGAAAGAAACAAGTTAGGGTGTCACAGGGAAGAATTATAAAGTCTAATGACCACTGGTACAAATGATGATCATGGCAGGATGAGTCTGCTGCTGAACGTGTAGAAAGAAGACTCACACAAAATTGAATACATCTTTACTGGGATATGACTTCCTCTAGTCACCTCCAGCACGACTTACCAATAACATCTCTGTGCTGACCCACAACCTCCTCTCTGGGCACCTCTGGGTTCTCCAGCTCTTTGAGGAACTCATCCAGACTGTCTGCTTCACCTCCCTTCCTCCTCTTCCTCAGCTCATCTGGCACCAGAGGTGTCAGGCAGCGTGTGAACATCTGACATCAGATATGTAAAAGTTAAAAACTTGGGAGGGGGAGTTTTATCTTTTTTTCAAAATATGCAACTATATGCCAAGTTAGTAGTATAATACAAACACTGAGCTGTTAGGAAGGACTTGTGCAAGACAAGCGGAAACACTGATAAATTATGCATCAACACGTTTTCCATTTAGTATTCAGGAGCAGTAATGAAAGGACAGTGAAAGAGAGGCAAAACCAATCACTTCCTCCACCTCCTGTTCCTTCAGTGTTCTCATTTTAAATCCTACAACTTGAACAGAATGTCAATGAAAAATACAACGTTATAAATCTAGTCTATCTCCTCTTCCCTTACACAGCGTCTAAGTCTGACCTACATGGAGAATCAGACCTCCGCTGCGGTGAGCTCATTACTGTTCTCAAAATGCTAATACTGCTTTGAAGCAGTTTCAGACAGTCTGTTTTCTGATGGTTGTGAATGTGTGTGTATGTATTACCCACAAATTCACGAATATTTCTAAACATGTATCTGTTACCTTGAGCAGTCTGGCATTCCAGAGGGGCTGAGCAGGCAGAGAAAAGAGCTTCTCAACTCCTCCAGTTTCCTTCCACATCATAAGCTTCTTAGTGGGAGGGGCGAGGTCCAGGGTGGTGACAATATCTGAGTAGTCAGACAGTTGGGCCCTGATGGTCTTACTGTCCAGCTCTTTCACACTGTCCACAATCAGTTTCCTTTTACGCTTGGCCTTGGTCTCTTTCACTGGAAACAAACATTAGATACTTACTCCATCGTTAAAAATATGACTTTATCACATTTGCTGTGGCTGTTTAACTATGTTAAAGCTGTGTCTACAAAGAAGTACACAGTGATTTGTCAGCAGTTTGTTATGAATAGATACATTTCTTTTAGAATCACTCCAGCTCTCTAAACAAGTGGCTTATTTGTTGTACTTGTGCAAAGCCTGCAGCATATTTTTATGTTTCCAGTCAATCAAGTCTATTGTCCTGCACTTAACTATATAAAGACAGCAGCTGTCTATTAGACTCCAAGCACTTTTGACAGAACAGGTGAGCTTAATATCAATCGTGCATAGACCTGCTAATGCACTGCTCATGCTACAATATGTAGACAATGTAAGGTTAATTGCTCTCTGAGTCTGTTATATATCAGTACAGCAGTGCTCCCGAGTCTTTCAGCAGTCCCATTAATTCACAACATTGCCTGCAATTACCCAGTACAAACAGAAAATGTTAATACAAATGTTATCACAGCAGAAAAGGTATAACATTATTATGGTTTTAATGTTGTGGCTCTGCATATACTGTTATAAACCAATCACAGTTTATCAGCATTTTAAATTACACAGTGAAATGTGTTTATGCACCATTTATTATTAGCTCACTTTTTCTCCAGCACAATTAAAAACAGTGTTTGAGACTGAAAAGACAATGTATAAAAGTCCAACATCTCTACAGAATAGCACAGATTTACCAGTGATATCAATAGGCTCCAGAGCAAAGGCCTCCTCCTCATTGTGAACCAGCGTGGTCTGTTCTGTCTGATCAGCCATTGTTGGCAGTGGCTCTGCTGGGCCAGAGTCTGGGCTGTCTGGACCCGCTAGACAGACACGAAATCGTATTTCCATTAACATTATCAAGTTTAATAAAAACATGACTGAGAACTTTTTAAATTGCCAGTGATTTACAATTCTGTTTTACTTACGTGACTGAAGGTTGTCAAAGTCATCCTCATCATCCCCATGATCTGGAGGCATCATGACACTTTCTGTGATGGCTGGAGGATCATCGAAGATACCACCACCATCTTCAGAGCTCAGCAGTTTGTCAACTGAGAAATATTAATACATCATACCTGAGTATTTTACCAAATATCTCACAAAACTTTAAATTTAGTCCAATGTAATTTTTCTATAATTTATATCATTATATTGTGTATCTGTATATTGACTGTTGACACATTAAAGAAAAAAAACCTAAACCTTTTACTCTTCCAGTGGGTCAGTTTGGGGGCATTTTGCCAGCATGGCCTGGGTCCACTTGTCCCCTTACAGAAAGCGCACCATAAATCAATGTTTTTCTAAGTGATCACCTATGTGAAGTGAAGTGAACCATTTCTTTCCTGAAAGGAATGGTCACTGAAGTGTTTACTAAGTATGAAAATGATGTGAATGTGCCTTGCAGTCACCAGATCTAAACCCAAATGGAACTTTTTTGGAGTTTTTGGACCAATGCGTTAGACATCTCTGACCAATATCGTCATCATAACATCAGATGGAGAAATAGCTTTCAGAAGATTGATGCTCGATCTTTTGGTTGGCATTTCCATTTAATTTGTCACATGTCTGAATCTAAACACATATTACTTACCCAGCATTCCCCCATCACTGTTCCCCATGGAGCCATCCCCAAAGTCATCGTACTCCATGTGGTTGGATTTGTCAGGAAGATTAGCTGGACCAGGTTCAGCCTCGAGCAACAGATTAGAAGCCGTGGCACCATGCATGATATCCTCCTCAAATGTGCTGGCATCACGCATCATCTCTCGGTCATCCATACCAAAGTCAGCTAAATAGTACAGCAAGGTGTTTTAATTTATAAAAGGTGTAGTACCTCTTTCATTGTGATAAAATGTGACGTTAAATACAAAATATACTAAATTTATCATTACATGGGAACTGATGGGCTTTTCACATGTGTTAGTGGCAGAGAAGATTATCGTTATAATTAAAAATAATAATTTTGCTACATGTATAACCATTCCTAGATGTGGGTAATGTATGCAGATGAGGACATCAACTGTGTCCTACCAAAGTCATTGTCTTGCAATAGGCTGAGATTGCCAACATCTTCCCTCATGGTGATCTCCTCTACTCTGCTCTGGTTCAGGGTGAACTGCTGGGCAACATCTATGTCACTGTTTAAAGGAAAAAAGAAAACACAAAACAGGGGATCAGGGATGAGCCTAACAGTTGCCTGTAATGTCACTATTGCTTCCATGCCAGTTGGTGTCTCTAAATAAAAATCACAAGTGAATTTTGAATTTCAAATACATGCATTTAGTAATACTCAACATAATATCAATTTTTATGCTAATATTCATTCAATGTAGATTTCCAGACTTTTTCTGTTTTGTAAATTGTGAGACAGGTTGAGGGAAGATGAAAACAGGAGGGAGATGAGTTTAGCTCATCCTGCTCGCTGTCACCATTGTGTTCAACTGCAGCTTGAATACGCATATCATTGCTCTCATTTGATAGTTTTACTGGCTCTGCTGCTATACATCTACTGATTGCAGTTGTGCAGTAAGATTAATTATAAAAGAAGATCGACAATAAAAATGTGTGATAGCTAACATTGGAGGCACAAATGGCTGACAAATTTAACACTAAACATCTAAACAAGCTGCAAATGTCTTTCAATAGGCTGTAAAATTCAATATGCTGTTGCTTTAAAATCTCTGAGCTATATTAGGAATGAGCAAAGAAGAGACACTTAAACAGTGATGTTCCCACAAGGGCAAATGATTTCAACTGAAATTGAACTGTGCATATGAGGTTAGGACAAACTGGATTACAGCTAAACTATTGAAAGCAGCACCAAACTTACAGTCAAAGGTACAACTGGTTGACGAGTTTGTTAAAATGATGAAATGAGAGCCGTTAACACAGTTGACTTACTCCAAATCGGGAAGTGGCTGGTCAAAATCGTGGAATTCCTCAGGCAGGGTGATCGCATTGTATGCTGCCTCTCTGTTTTCCTCAGGTAGATCCACCACACCTGAACACAGACACAAGAAACAATGCTGTTTGAAAAGACAATGTTGTTCTATGGTAGTGCTATACCTCATTAGTAACAGCCCCATACAAATTAAGTGCCACTGCGATGGTTTAGTAAATTGTTTTTATTTTATTTTTTTTTAGGAAAAAGGGTAATCAAAAGTTCAGAGCTCATGTAAAGAAAAACACTCTCCTTGAAAAGCAACATTAAATAACTACATCTTTTCATTTCATTTTACCTGGCCTGAAAGCCATTTTGATCTTGATGAAGGCTTCATTACAATCAGCAAGCAGATACTTGGCCTTCCTGTGGTAAATTCTCACCACCCCAAGGAGCAAGTGGCCTGATGTACGCAATGCCATCTTCACCTGAAAGAAAAAAAAAGAAGACCAAACCACAAGTCAAAGAAAATTCATATTCAGTTATTTTGTTTTTGTTTGTTTGTAAAGCAAGGCTGAAGAGTGTCATCATTGCACATTATCACTGTATGGCCAAAAAAGTACAGAGTAAAGAAAGAAAAAACAAATTTATGAAGACACTGGCAGCAGCAAGCACAAATGCTCTAAATGTGTTCTGAATCACTACCTCAACAGCTTAGGAGCTAAACAAACCTAGAAAGTGGACACGAAGCCTGGAGTAGAACCACTAGAACACTTGAGACTATTTTTGTCTTCTTACCTTGGGCGAGATGATGCTTTCCACACTGCTCTCGAGGTTGCATTCAAACACATGGGCCTTGGTCAGCTTTTTGTCCCAATGGGCCGCCAGCCAGATCTTGGCCAGCGGCCCACGTTTGCTGAGGACAAAGTGGGCGTAGAACATTGCCCTGCTTCCCCTGGGTCACACGCTCACCCTGTGGTAAAATGTACCTGTTCATGTATTTAACAATAAAAAAAAAAGGGGTGGTGGTGTCAGAATAAAAACACACAAAACCAGCAGCACATTACAATCCCTTTGAATGCAGTTTTTACACAACACCACCATTCCTGACAGTTACACAGAATTTCAGCTTAGTAATGAGAAATATTATGTTTTAAGTGTTATTTATGAGGTGTGACGAATATCAAACTCTAAAATGCCAATGCTCAGTTACATGTAGGGCCATGTGATATGATGCTATATATCATATGACAAAATAAAAATGTGTCGCAAAATACACAGGCTACTAGGGATATTCCTGGCCACTAACGGACTTTAAAACCATGAATTGCATTCTTTGATAATAATTCCTGTTTTAAATGTCACTAAAATGTGCGGCACCTTATGTCACAGCTCATGTGTGCGCATACACACGCTGATAAGTTTGCAACGTGTTGGTAACTTTAACAGCACCAGCAGCAGTAGTCTGACAGAGGACACACACACACATTCATTTTCTACAGCCAGTGCTGCTTTCAGCAACTGCCACCTGTCCCACACTGTTAGTCTACCTTCGGCTTATTTACAACTTCTCATCATGGAGAGTGACACAGGCTCAATAGAAAGGTGACTGTTGGGGCTGCAGCCCCACTTAGTGAAGGGTGGAGTCCTAACATATTCGATCCAACAGGTAACTGTTGTTGGACATTAATAAAAAAGGAATAATCAATTAAACCGACTTTCTGGTCTAGCAAGAGCAACTAGTAGCGGACATTCCTACGGTTTGCGATGTCACTTGTTCATTATTTGGATATGTGAATACTAACATGGCTTCAATCTCTGCTATAGTTTAGGCTTTAAATTTTCCATGTTTACATTTAGTATTTTATACAGTATTTATGCAATATACCTTCAGCTGCTCCCTTGAATTTTCCCCAAGGGGTTGCCACAGCGGATTATGTGATATGCAATACACAACATTCATGTTAGCTCTGTATTCATTTGTCTTTGAAAAGTGTTTTGCATTTTATACATTTTTATATTCTCAATTGAGCTTATTAAAGGGGAAAATAATCACATATGAAAGAAGGCCATTAATTTTTGACTACATAATTCAAAACGAAAAAAAGAACCAGTTCTTTCCATCTGGTCATCACATAAGCTATAAAATTAACCAACTCACAAAAAAATTACTATACTGTGAGATTTATCTCACGTTATGAAATGTTGGGTCATATCACCCAGGCCTAGTTGCATGTAATCTTAGTGGTCCAACCCTGAGCAGTAAAAGCAGAATATTAAATATAAAACTAAGTTTTTTTTAAATAGATGGAAACTCATGCAGGTTGAAGAATAAAGATTAAACATCTAAACACCACCAAGCCCATCGATTTTTAATGAGTTGGGCTAAATGTGGGTCAACACATTTTTAGGATGCAGTTTGGTTTTACACTTCACAGCCTTATAGCCATGCTATTATGCAATTAATAAGGTCTGTTGCATCTTTGAGAAATTTTCTGACACACAACTCCCATAGCTTCCCCTTACTCATTTTCGGAGGCTTGTTAGCTGAATTTTACATCACGCTAACCGTGAAAAAAAGAATAAGACAAACAACCGAGCTTTCTTGAAGTACTTCACAGTGTTTTTCCCAGCTAAAGAAAAGCGGCGCAACTTTTAAAGTTACTCACTGATAGTGAAATATCAATTCTAGTCAGAAAATGAGATTTGATCGCTATCAAAACAAGCGCTGACTTCATTCAAGTTCCGCTTGTTTCCCAGTGCGTGAGGCAAACACTGTAAATGCACATGTCTGACTGTGGAAAGTGACACTTTCGCCGTGCTTAACTTTAAAAAATACCGCGGACTCTTACGCTCCGCGATTACAGTAGTTTACTAGGAAAGCGCCGTGCGTGGTTGAGTTTGTACTTCATACAGGGTAACACGTTGAAAGCGCCAAAGGGTGGTCTGCGCCAGTAAATAGCCGGCGCCATCAAGTGGGCTGAACTAAATTAGCCACCAGCTAACTACAAAAGAAATAATCAGAAGCAGGGATGTTATTCATATCGAGCGAACTTCATTTAAGGAAACTTACAAATTTGCTAAAGTGGCAGACAAACGCAGGGACCACATGGAAAACAAGTACGGGAACAAGGCGCCCATCAACGCCTGCCCATACTTTTCCCTCTACCAGCACAATACTATCGCTAACTGACGGCTAACGGCTCCTTTTACAGTGAAGGCCGCAGCGAGTAAACTCATACATGCATGCTTACTTCGTGTCGTAAAATACACAAAACTGCGCCCTAATATTTCCGCTGCAAACACACTTACCGACAGTAACCCCTCTAGAGCGAAACCCCAATGATTAGGTTATTTCTCCCAGCAAATTCTTCCCTGTTGTACTCATTAAAACAGCCAAGATGGCGCCAGTCGCCTTCCTCCCGCTCAGCGCTGTCCTTTTAAAATCGGCAGGATGTTTACAGTCAAAAATGGCGGAGGAGGAGTCTGACACTGACGGACGGCCTGCTGTGAGCACCAAGGGAAGATAGGGGGCGCTGTGGCACACCGCCCACCGAGCTAAAGGCAAATTCTGAAACTACACAGCGTGCATGCAAATAATTAAAACAACGTTTGATTTTGTGTGTGAAAAACACAATGCAATGACAAAAGAACATAGAAAATATATAAAGTGTTGAAAGCTAAACATTTTACTTACTCAGCTTGAATTCATGGCAGCAACATCTAAATCAAATTGGTACAAGAGCAACAAAAGGCTGGAAAAGTAAATGGACTAAAAGAAACAGCAGGAGGAACATGACGCAACTAATCCAGTAAATGGCAACTGGATAGTAATGGGACTGGGTATAAAAAGAGCACCTTAGAGAGGCAGAGTCTCAGAAGTAAATGCGCAGAGGTTCAGCAATCTGACAGACATCACATCTACAAATTGTGGAACAGTTTCAGAAGAATATTCCTCAGTGTAAAATAGTGCAAAGATTTTGAATATTCTATCATCTGCAGTACTTAATATAAGTTAAAAAAAAATCTGAGAATCTGGAGAAAACCAATAATGGATGCTTCCAAGTCTCAGTGTTTGTGATCTTCATGCCCTCAGGCACCACTACATTGCAAACAGGCATGATGCTGTCATGGAAATCACTGCATGGGCTCAGGAACATTATCTGTGAACACAGTTCACCATTCCATCCACAAATGCAGGTGAAAGTTCTGTCATGCCAAGAAGAAGTCATATGTGAACGTGACCCAGACATGCCGTCATCTTCTCTGGCCCAAAACTCATTTTAAAAAATGGTTGTGTGGGCAGTTAAATCAAAATTTGAGACTATTTTTGGAAATCAAGGACTCTGTGTCCTCCAGACTAAAGAGGAGAGGGACCATCCAGCTTCTAATAAGCACTCAGTTAAAAAGCCTGCTTCTCAGATGGTATGGGGTGCATTAGTGCCTATGGTAATGGCAACTTGCGCACCTGGAAAGGCATTGTCAGTGCTCAAAGGTATATACAATTTTTATTTCAACATATGCTCCCCTCCAGACAATATCTTTTTCAGGGAAGGCCTCGCATACTTCAGCAAGACAATGCGAAACCTCATACTGCAGCTATTACAACAGCATGGCTTTGTGGGAGAAGAGTCTGGGTGCTGGACAGGCCTGCCTGCAGTCCAGACCTTTTACTAATTGAAAGCATTTGGCGAATCTTGAAATGCAAAATACGACAAAGAAGACCCAGGACTGTTGAGCAACTGGAACCCTATATCAGTAAAGAATGGGACAACATTCCTCTCCCAAAGGTCCAGCAGCTGGTCTCAGTTAACAGACATTTACAGACTACTGTTAAAAGAAGAGGGGATGCTACACAGTGGTAAACATGGCCCTGTCCCAACTTTTCTGAGATTGTATTGCTGCCATCAAATTCAAGATGAGCTAGTTCTTCTCATGAAATAGCTAAATGCCTCACTTTCAGCATATATACATATATTTTCTATGTTCTTTTGTGAATAAAACATTGGTTTATGAGATTTGCAAATCATGGAATTATGTTTTTATTCATCTTTTATGCAGCATCCCAACCTTTTTGGAATTGAGATTGTACATTAGAGGGACAGCTCAGGTTGAGTGGTTTGAAGCTAAAGTCAGAGAGGCAAGGCAGAGATGGTTTGGACATGTTCAGAGGAGGGATAGTGGATAGATTGGACAAAGGATGTTGAGGATGGAGCTGCCAGGCAGGAGGAGAAGGGGAAGACTACAGAGAAGATTCATGGATGCAGTGAAGGAGGACATGAAGTTTGACAGAAGAGGATGCAAGGGATAGGGTGAGATGGAAGCAAATCCCTAAAGAGAGCAACCAAAAGAAGAAGAAGAGGAGGAGTATCTGTGCATTTCATAGGTGCTAGTAAGATGATTGTATATATTAAGAAAAATGGTTGTATTTACATAAGGAGGAAGCACTTAAACAAATTGAATCATTTTAATAATATCCTGATTATACAGTGACCTGATCATCCATGCAGCCCATAAAACCATTATCCCAACAGTATATTAGATATAGAGATGAGGAACATGGCCGACAGACTGACTGACTCTTTTACAATCAAATTACAAAATGCAGTAAAGCGGATTTGTCTCATAGGCTACAGCATCTGTTGCAGTACAATGGCTGCCAGCTGAGCATGTCTGGAATTTTGCAGCAGCAGATCTGTGCCACTGCATGAGGGAGATGTCTGAGGTAGCACTGTATTAAATTCAGCCCTTACGTTTCAGCATAAGAATTGATTCATAAATATATTATTGGTCACATTCAGTGCACATTCACTGCTAACAAATGAATGACAAGATAAGGTCACAAAGTCTATTAATACATCATAAATACATGATACCAATATTTTTTTCCAAGAAGCAATTGATCATCTTAGGCATCTGGTCATTGTGAGATTAATAAATCATTATTCTCGGGCCAAATCATGAAACATGACTCCATAATTAAAAGCTAAGACGTTCGACAAAAATTTAAAATGTTGATGAACTGAAAACTGAATGTAGATTTTTCATGTGGTACACAATTCATGGGAATATTGTGTTAATTTTATGTATCAATATTTCAGGTCTTATGCACCATGCACAAAATATGGTCTGACACATTTTAACACAGTGCTCCAGAGCCATGTCTGGATGGCTGTACAGCTTTGGGCTTCCATCTGTTAAACAAGATCATTTTATCTAGATGATTGCTGTCTGCAGCTACGATGTGACAGATACGCCTGAACAGCCTTGGAGAAAGCAGCCGCTTCTCTACCAGTGCTTTCCCACTTTAGACAAGCTACTGTGTTTGATGTACAAGGTGTGAGTCACAAAGCCTGAACACATCTGATTATCTGCATATCAAAACAGAAGTATATTATTATCTGCAAAGCTGTATTAAGTTGAAAAAAATCTTGTGCTTTAGATGTAGTGTGTTCTTATATAAGCAGATGCAGAGAAACAAACAAAACACACTCACAGGAAAGGATGAAGGCTAAAAGCAGCTTGAGATTTTTACCTAGGCAAATATGAAGGAGTTAGATTCCTTTCATCTCTTAAAATTAATTGATTCTGGTTATTAGTGCATAATGTGGCTAATCTAAATGTGCTCAATTATGTCACCACAGGGAGCACCATCAACTCTTCTGCTGTGTGGCATTCAGATGAGCTGCGAAGCCAGTCTTGATTTTTCAACCAAATATACACTTACTGGCCACTTCATTAAGTATACCTGTTTAACTGCTCATTAATGCGAATATCTAATCAGCTAATCACATGACAGCAATTCAGTGTGTTTAGGCATGGTAAAGATAGAGATAAAGATAACCTGCTGAAGTTTAAAGTGAGCATCAGAATAAGAAAGAAAGGTAATTTAAGTGACTTTTAATGTGGAATGGTTGTTGGTGCCAGACAGGCTAGTCTGAGTATTTCTGCTGATCTGCTTTGATTTTCCCACACAATCATCTCTAGGGTTTACAGAGAATGGTCCAAAAAAGAGAAAGTATCCACTGAACAGCAGCTCTTCAGGCAAAAATACTTAGCTGATGCCAGAGGTCGGAGGGGAATGACCACTCTGGTTTGAGCTGATAGGAAGCCAGCAGCAACTCAAATAGCTACTTCACAACCAAGGCATGCAGAAGATCCTCTCTAAACTCACACCATGTCAAAACTTGAAGCTGAGGGGCTACAGCAGCAGAAGACCACACCAGGTGCCACTCCTGTCAGCTAAGAACAGGAAACAGGCTACAATTTGCACACATTGACCAAAATTGGACAACAGAAGATTGGAAAAATTGCCTTGTCTATGACATGTGACATATGTTCTGCTGTGGCATTTGGATGATAGAGTCAGAATTTGGAGTGAACAAAAGCATAAATCCATCCTGACATCTATCACCAGTTCAGCGGTGGCAAAAGTACACACATTTCTTACTCAAGTAGAAGTAGAGACAGTTGTATTAACAAGGACTTTGGTAGAAGCTGCAGTACTGATTTGACTTCTTTACTCAAGTAAAAGTGAAAGAGTACAGGCTCTTAAATGCACTCAAAGTATAATATTAAAAAGTAGCTCTTTGAAGTACATTTTACTGGCTATTTGTTTTGCAAAGATAGCTGAAACTCATGGCATATTAATATAAGATAAAACAGCATTAATACAAGGGAATAAGAACCTTATTTCAACTTCTATTAGGTATACAAATGAATGCACCATTATGAACACAAAGAGTGAAAAACAAAGCAGACAAAGATATTTGCTCTTATAGCAGATGGATTACTTAGCCCTCCACACTCAAAAAAGAGTATTGTGTCTCTTTCATCTTTTTATCTTTTATGTGACAAGCACAGATGATTGATGCATGAATAGGATTGTCTGTTATGTGTTATTGTTCCCTGCAGTTGGTTTCACATTGGGTTGATATCAGGAAGACGTGCAGTGATGCAAAATAACTCCCCTCAAATACATTAAACCTTAAGTAAAGTACAAATACCTAAAAACTCCACTTAAGAACAGTAACAAAGTATTTGTACTTCATTACTTCCCAGCTCTGGTGGTTGAGTTACATTGTGGGGGACATTTTTGTGGCACACTTTCAGCCACTTACTACCAGTTGAACATCATTTAAATGCCACAGCCTACCTGAGTACTGTTGATGACCATGTCCATGCCTTTATGACCACAGTGTACCCAGCTTTTGGTGATTGCATCACAAAGTTCAGATCATCACAAGCTGGATTCATGAGCAAGACAATGAGTTCACTGTCCTCAAATAGCCCCAAGAGTAATCAGATCTCAGTCTAACAGATGACATTCAGGATGCGGTAGAATAGGAGATTTGCATCATGAATGTGCAGCTAACAAATTTGCAGCAACTGTATGATGCCATCGCGTCAATATGTACCAAACTCTTGTTGAATCTATGCCAGAATTAAAGCTGTTCTGAAGGCAAAATGGGGTTCCAACCCAGTACTAGCAAGGTGCAACTAATAAAATGGCTGGTGAGTGTATATTGCTTATATTTGCATAGGTTATCAGATAGAATCTGAGATGGATTTTATTTTTTATTTGGGATCAACAGCATTAAGCGTGCACAAGTAAAATCAGCAACAAAGTTGTAACAGAGAAGGAGCCCTCCCCAATACAGTGAAAAGTACACAAACTCTATCCTATAACGTAACAAGGGAACAAAAGTGGTGACAAAATCCTTTATTGTGTTTTGTTTTTAGTTGGAATATTTGAAAAAAGTCAACTGAAAAAGGCAGATGTCACTATGATGATATAAAAGCAACTCTGGATACAGATCTAAGGAAGACAGTTTGTGTTAGGACAATAAATGCAGTGCAAAAAAAAAAACAACAACAAAAAAACCCCTTTTTTTCTCTTTCTCAAGCTTGAGTGTATCTTCAAACACTTCTTAGTGCAGAGATATCTGATAGGGAGTGGCATTTCTCAGATTTGGCCCTGAGTCACAGTGCTTAATCCAACAGCAGGGAAGAGTCCTGGCTGCATACAAAAACTGAGCTCCATCACCACTGCAGATACACATCTCATCCCTAGGATTAAGGGAAGTTGAACTGATTTGCATACCATTAAGTCATTGAAGAATACTTTTGACATCAGATAGGGCCCCCAGGGTGCTGTGAAAACTCCAGTGGCAACACCTCTGAAGTTTCACCCCTTGGTTTATCAAAAAAAATATACATTTACAATGATGCATATGAATTCTTTTTTACTATTTGGACTGCACCTTAGAGGGTGAATGTGGTCCTGGTGTGAGTGTCGATATGGTTTTCCTTTTAGCGTGACATGATAATTTATCCTGACTGGGCACTAGTACAGCTTTTCCCCAACTGCGGATCTTTTTACTTTGAGTTTTGCCCAGTTGAGTGTCTCTGTGTGTGTGTATTAGAGGAAGCAATCTTTCCTGTAGCTGTTGCTCCAGCTGAGTTGGCAGCTCTCATGCACCATGGGATCATCCTGGATAGATGCTGTTATTTATGCAGCGTGTCTAAACCAATCATCCTGACACAGATTTATGTAAACACTGCAGTTTCTTGGCAAAGGATGGAGTTCACAAAAGCACAAGGAGGAAGCTGGAGGCATTATTTAGTTTGGTTCTCCTTTAGTGGGCACAGTGCATAAACCTAATGCACAAAATATGTTTTGGGAGCTTGAAAATGGGTTGTGGGCAGGTCAAAGAGGAAGAGGGATGACAAGGTGAACGGAAGTAAAAGGCAACCCAGTACCTTATGGACAAGAGTACTGGGCCACCCATGGAAGCTTTTATGACACTGGCATTAATATGGAGTTGGTCCCCTATTTGCAGTTCCCACTCTACCAGGAAGGATTTCTACAAGATTTCAGAGTCTGTCTGTTGGAATTTTTGTCCATTCATCCAGAAGAGCGTTTGTGAGGTCAGACTGATGTTGGGTGTAAAGGTCTGGCTCATAATCTCCCTTCTAGTTCATCCCAACAGTATCTCATAGGATTGAGGTCAAGGCTCTGTGTGGGCCAGTCATGTTCTTCCATACCAAACTCATCCAACTATGCCTTTATAGCCCTTGCTTTGTGCATTGGGGCACAGTCATGCTGGAACAGAAAAGGGCATTCCCCAAACTGTTCCCACAAAGCTGTAATAATAGAATTATCCAAAATCACTTGGTAAGCTAAGGCATTAAGATATTTCTTCCAGGCCAACTCCAGAAAAACAGCCCACAGCATTATCCCTCCTCCGCCAAACTATTCTGTTGGCAAAATGTAGTCAGGCAGGATAGAGAAGTATGATTCACCATGCCACAAAATCCCCTTCCCGGGGCTCCAGTCCAGTGGTGGCATGCTTTACACCACTCCATCTGATGTTTGGGATTGTACTTAGTGATGTAATGGTTGCATGATGCTCCTCAGCCATGGAAACCCATGACATGAAACATCAAGTGCACAGTTTTTGTGCTGATGTTAATGCTGGAGAAGGTTTGGAAATCTGCAATTTTTGAGACAGCAGAGCATTGGCTACTCGTATGTGCCTCAGTACTTGGTAACTCGCTATTAGCAACTTATAATTGACAGTGGAATATCTAAAAGGGAAGAAATTTCACCAACTGACTTGTTGCAACAGTGGCATCTTTTTACAGTACCACACTCAAATTCAGTGAGCCCTTTAAAACGACCCATTCTTTTGTAAAGGCAAACTGCATGGCTAGGTGCTTGATTTTATACACGTGGCAATGGGGCTGAAAGAACACCTGTATTCAATGATTAACCCTAGTACTGCAGGACCTCAATATATCGGTGTCCCAGATAAGTTTCGTGTACTGCTGGTCATCTATATATTTATCACTTCTGGTGTTCTCGTTCACTGCCGGTCATCTAGCTGGTTGTATAGCTGGCAGTACTAGGGTTAAGTGGTGTGGCCTAATACTTCTGGTCATATAGTGTAAGTACTTTAGGCTTCAAGTATGGAAGAGTAATAACAGAGAAAATAAAAACGTGAGTTTCAAACAACAAGAAATTTAAGACCAAAAAACACACAGGCAGACAGTCAATTTATATCAAACATTTTATTAGATTTTTTCCCCCAATTTATTTATTTTTTTTTATAAAATTCATTTTACAAAATTCAGATTTTTCCTCTATCTTTCCAGTTTAATCTCTATAAAATTAGGTCTGATGTTACGGAAGAGAGTGAAGGAAGCAGGCAGAGATTCGTTTGAGACACAATCCTGTTTGATAAATACTGTGTGTGAAAACTTTACAGTGTGTATTACGTGTATTACTATAGTTGTGACAACTGTCAAGAGGAGGTTTTTGGGAACTTACAAGTACAGTAATACAAGGCAGTATGCGTGTCAGGATGAGTCTATGAAGACACTGAAAAATGATCCTATTACAAAAAGGCAGGAATGTTTGTATTAGACATGTGGTGGTAGCATTCCAGTGTTGAACAATATCATTTAGGCTGCCACTATCAGTTACCAGATGCTGATAAAAGAAAACAAATAAAAAAAAACCACTGAAGTGAAAATAGGGACCTGCTTCTTATAAAAGGCAAATGAGGAAAACAAATAACTCAGAGTATTTCTTCCAAAGGCACATCAATATGTAACCTCTCGCCCTCTGAAGCAAGGACAGAGAAAAGAAGATAGAGAAAATGTCACCTTATATATTGCACCAAGTTCACTTCTGAAATGTGATTCCTTTTACAATAATATTGAGTTGTCCTGATAGCACTGTGTTTAGTTATACTAGGATTTTTTTAACTGTATTTTTGTACCGACAAGGTGATAGCACATTCTCAGAAGTGAAAAATACCATGCAGCATCCTCATCTTTGAAGTTCTCTCACATAAACTCTCCCCTTCCTTTTTCACTTTGTCACATTCCTATATTGACAGAAAACGCTTAATGAACCAAATAAATATGAGAAGGTGCATGGAATTTCTCATATCAGAAAAACAAAACATAAATACTTGCACTGGCACATACTGGGGTCTGTGAAGGACTGTAGAGCTTTCCTAGAGTCATAAGCTTGATCTGCAAAACAGAAACTACTACAGGATGTACCAGGATTAAGTGTGTTTAAATGCCTAAATAAATGCAGTAAATGCAGCACAATAAACTTTAACTTGAATATGGAGTGATGCCCATTCTGAAGTAGCTGAATTACTACATTTTCAGATAACATGATATGCCATATAAAGCAAAAAAAGGAAGAAGCTTAGCTACTAATGGAACTCAACAATTAGAAATCATTTCTCATTTAGCCTATTAATCAAGCCTAAAAACCCAATTTCATCTTCCACTGACACTTGGCAGTCAATGTAGATTACTGCAGAAAATTAGATATGTCTCTCAGATTTAGAGGACTAATATATGTAGAAGAAATTGACAGAAATGTAATTTATGAGACTGATATACTGAATTGGGGTATGCACTTTCCAGTGTCTTTGTTTTAGATTATGTTCAAATCTGTGATTATCAGAGACAAAGATTAAAAGGTTTCTGATGGTACGCATTCATTTAAAGGAATGCCACAATTACTAGTGTATATCTCCCCCAAGCTGAAAATTTCTACTCAGTATGACAAACGCTTGGTCATGGTTGCTCATTACAAGTGGAGAAAATGATGCAAACTTTGAAAGTCTAGAAACCTAAAAAAAAAAAAAAAATTGGAAAATTGTGTAAAATGTGAAGATGACAAAATATGCAATAAACATTGTATGTACTGTCCTTGTACCATTTCTAATTGAATGTCACTGCATTCTGTTTTTATTCACATTTTGCACAGCATCCCAACTTTTTGGGAAAAAAATGGGTTTTTGAAAGCACTGTTAAGCCCATGTCAAGTATTGTCAGACTGAGCTATTGCCAAACTTGTCACTGGACAAACATGAAATTGGGTCTACAGCAGACATAGAATAACGGCATATAAATATCTCTTGTCCAAAAGGATCTATTCCTTGGCTTTCACAGTGGTTTTTGTTTCAAACAGACAATTTGTTGGCTCAAACAGCCTGCTCAGCCTCTTCTAACCAAGGCAGATAATGCTGTATGATTTTCCATTGTTCTTCAGGCCAGCACATATTCAAGTACAGATTCTAGCTTTTTATTTAAGTCTTTTTCCATATAAAAAGAGACACGAAGAAGATTTCTTACTAAAATGGACATAGGGAAACATGGTCTTGAATTTAATCAGTTTCTGGGGATGTCTATTCCCATATTGAAAATCTAGCTGTTTAAGGTGGCTTTGACACCATTATAATGAATTTTTGATCAGAATGGCAGATAATTATGTTTGTTCAAATGAATGAAAGCACATTTTCATTTCAACTTCAAAAAGGAAAATATGAGTGCTGACCTGGAGAATTTTACTACGAGTTCCATCATTTCAATGGTACAGAAAATATTTAATAAATCATGGCAAAACAACCAAAACAAAACAGAAAGCAGCAAGAACAAGGTGCATACTCCACACCGTGTCCTTTTCTCAGATTCCCAGATCCCAACGGCATCAGATAAACTGTGAGGCACTGTGAATGTCAGATCAATGATCATAACTCAATTCTGTGGTTGAGGGTTTGTCATTCCTCTCTCAATCCACCCTAATATTGGTTTTTAAGACATTACAGAAAGAGTAGTGCTGGCCATTCATCCACTGTATAAAAAATAGCTCAACACAATCCAAAATAGTGTTATCCTCTTCATAATTATCAATAATATCCTATCAGCAAAAACTTTCAGAAACCTGTGCATAGTGTACAGAGCAGACCAGAACGGTCACTTTCAGTGGAGTTGGAAGTGCTGCTGATGGGACACTGAAGCAGCAAGCTATGATTTCAGACTCCATGACCACTATGCTTCAAAGCCGAGCAGTTTTAGGCCCTCCGGTGAGCTTCAGTGGGTGGTAGTCATAGTGTAAATAGTGGGGCCTTTGTGGTCAGCTTTCTCCAATACACATAAGAGCAGGGTCAGAAGGAAGACATGGAGGAAATACAAAAAAGGACACATCCACATTTGTTTGAGTTTTTCCTCCTTTTCCTTGTACCAAACCACATTTGCTTCTCCACTGATCCATCAATGCAACTATTAAAAGACTGTGTGCTTCCCTATATGTCCGCCCCCTCACTCTTACCTTGTTGTGTCCAGAGAGCGAGAGGGCTCAGGAGGGTTATAGCCTCTCGATATCCCTGTACTTCTTCCGCAATATGGACACCTGGTCTTTGAATAGCACTGGGTCCAGCCTCATCTGAGAATGGACCAGGGGCATAGTGCCAAACCAACTGGCAAACTTGTTCATGCAGGTCTGACGCTGGGCAAAGTGGTCTGGGTCAGCCCAGCGAGATGCCCGGGAGCTCTGTGGATAGGAGGTGTTGGGTGGTAAGAAAGAGTGGCAGAGGGTGAGATGCAGGCAGTGCAAAAAATAAAGAGATCAACAAAATGAATTCTGCATTGCCAATTACAGTGACCTTTCAGAGGCCATACTGCAAGAACACAAATTTAAATTCAGGTTTACAAATGACTACTGTTCTGTTTTTTTCCTTGACAGCAAATGCTATCAGGGATTTAGAGGTGCCTAAAGGCCATCAGCCTATTGAACATAAAACACTTTGAAGTGTGGATGATCCCCCTCTCTCACTCACACACACACACACACACACACACACACACACACACACACACACACACACACACTTCACTAAAATAAAATCATCTACAAAATAAATAATGTGCCTCACCTGTCCCATCATGGTTTCCTTGTATTGTTTCTTTTGGGTGACCTTGATGGGTGGTAGTTTAGTCACTGATGACACCAGAAAATTCATGAGAATGTCCTCGCAGTTGGAAATCTGATCAACCATGGTCTTCAGACTGGCTGGAAGGTAGGTGGTGTACAAGTAGTGGTAGTATCTAAGGGGGATGTATGAAAGAGCGAGAGGAGTGATGATAACAAAAGGAGAAACTGTGTAGACATTAAACTACATGAAAACAGAGATGAGAGATAGTACTTATGATAGATGGCAGCCCCGGTCAGCACCATGGAGTAGTCATTGGTCCATTTGGATGTGTAACCCCACCGCTCTTTGTTGCTGTCCCAGAAGTGGCTGCGGGCTGGGTAACCAACAATGCGGTCTGGGAAACTCTGCCACACTGTGAAGGCAAAGTCAACCTGGATTGAGATCACAAAGAAACAGAGTGAGATGGACGGAAAACAGAATACATGAGGCCATGAAAGCAGATAATTTCACAGAACTGCACAAATTATTAGCAAGAAATTTTGCAACATTTGATCTTAAATAAAAATGCAGTAAATGCTAAATGTAGTTTGATGGCAGACTGACCTCTGTGGTAGAAAGCACAGTGTCCTCGTCTAGACTAAGTACAGCATCAGTGGGGATGGTGTTGTAGGGTAGAAAGCGGCTGCTTATTACCTGGTGTAATTTGCAAAAAAGACACACAAGCAAATGGGACCGGGTGCAACAAAAGAATAAACATTTTTACCATGCTGTTAATTACCAATTAATATTGCAAAAAATCAGGCTCATGTGAGCACAAGTGAGGTGCATGTCTCTAACAAGAAGCACCACCAGCCAATTTCTTTCATATCTTTTTGTGCTGCAGAGCTTTTTCATCTTACACAGTCAGTACAGACAGACAGTACAAATACTCCATGTTACTGATGAGCTTGAAACTGCAGATAAAAATGTACAAGCAGGGGAAAGCTTTTCCCTCCAATGATGAGTCCTACAATCTCAGCTTTGTCATATATCTTTATTTAAGCAGTTAAAAATAACTCTTTATATCAAGTGATCATGAAGTGGTTTTAATGTAAGAGATGTGCACCTACTGTTCTACATGCCAGTTTCAATTAAGGTGTAGCATGTGGGATTGTATCTCGGATAGCAACAACCTTGTTGGGCATATCAACCTTCAACCCAGAGGGCTTTGGTTAAACAAACATTTGACAAAAAGGAACCTAAATTTCAGTGTCACCAAGTCAGCACTGCAAAATCTGTCAGCCCATAAATATTGTATGACAGCCGCAGCCCTGACAGACAATTCCGCAGTTTTACTTTAAAACTACAGTTTAATTTTGCCTAGAAAACATGTTTACAGTATTTGTACAGGCATGATATATATGAGATTAATGGTCCAATGCCAACCAAGAAGTGCATGCCTGAAAAGAGCTTATGGTTAAAATTCAAGTGCTTTACATTTTTAGTCCAATTAATATTTAATAAGTACGAGCTGAAAATACTTCTAAGACCTAAATGACAGTTGCTACCTTCCTGTTTTTAATAACTGGTATGTATAAAGTAGGTTTAGCTGATAAACCCATGAATAAGTAAATGATGAAAACAAATGGTATCATATGACAAAGTAGCAGATATTAAATTGAAAAGCTGCAGTATCTAAATAATATCAAGTTAAAATGGATCGTAAGATGGACTTAGACAGAATTCCCATCTGAACTTTCCACACTGTACACATTGTACTGCTGCTTTTCCACAGTGTATTAGTTTACACATTAGCCTGACATGCAAAATGTCCCAGTTTGCAACTGCAAGGAAACAAGCCCAGCGTACTCCTAGTGCTTGTCCCAAGCCTGTATAGAAGCGAGGGTTGTGCCAAGAAGGACATCCAACATAAAATCTGTGCCAAATCACTTATGCAGATCCATTCACTGTGGTGATCCCTTGGGGATAAAAGTGAGCAGCCAAAGATACCTAGCTACTTCTTGCACTGACTGCACTAACTGAATTCACTCATGAGTTGAGCTGCCTTCCGCTCAGAAAGCTTAGTACATCCTACAGGTGTGCAAGCCTGTGGGATCAAGAAGACTTGAGGTTGTTACTGCAACCAAAGTTGCTTAAATCAAGTACTGAGTGAAATGCAAATGGAACATTTCAGTGTTTTATTTTCATAAATTTACACATAACTGCAGCAACTTGTTTTTGCGTCGTCATTCTTTACTATTGTGTTTAGATTGATAAAAAATTTTATTCATTTTAAGAGGATTCTGGGCAACTTTCCACTTTGCCAGCAGTACATAATAAGAGAAGTCTATGACTATAGTTTTTACCTTGCTTTCACCTTCTATGACAATAACAGGGACTGATGTGGCAGGCCAGCGGTGCTTTGCAGGAAGAGGCTTTTCACAGTTCCACAGAACTATCACCTGCACAAAGAAAACAAATGTATGGATATTGTAGATCTGTAAACCTACAAAAAAAGACCTTATTTTAATTCAAAAACATTTTTAACTAACTGTAGAAGGCAAGAGCATCCTGTTGAAACTGGACATCTATTTTCAGAACTGTCACACCACCCACACAACAGTGATGTGTCATTACTGTAAATGCACTAACATTTAGCTGTACAGTTCTATATACTGACAAACTCCATACACAAAAGAATTTGCAAAAGGCCAAAATAAAGGGTAATCCACTGAAAAAGCAGACAGGATTGATTGAACACACTGAAACCCATGCTTCAAAACATAACAGAGACCTAGCAGTTAGAAGGCTACCACAAACCCATTACTATCACCATTAATATTTTAAAACAACCTTATGTACAAATGTAGGCATCAGTTATTATGCACAATTTCCATGTCATCAGAACAGCTGTGCGTTACAAAGTTCTACTGCTAATGGGTTCTTATATTTTCTACAGTGTGCATTAGTAGAGTATAAAAGGATCTGGAGGGAGAGGAGTGTTAAGGTGGATGTGGTAAGGCAGGAATGTTGCAAATGCAAAATATTTGGACAGCCTCCCTTCATCTAACCAACATGAATAAAATACTGAAGTTCAAAAGCAGCATTAAGCCAACAGCAGCACATCAGTAATGTGAAACCTGAGAAATGACACTGACATAGCAAGAAACCCCTTTTCCAACCAAAGCAGTTTTACTCAAGTGGCTTTCCCTTAAAACATCTTTAAAAATGTGTTGGAAATATTGCGTATTTTGGGATTTGAAGCATTCTTCCTTTTAATTTGATAAATTGGCTCAAAGAAGGAAAACACACAAGCAATAACCACAGGTCAGTCCGATCACAGTGTTGTGTGGTGTGTTGAGTTTGACCTGTGCACAGTATTGGGATTTGGCCACAGCGACAAGTAACTTCATGACTGGCTGGGACTGGGAGACCAGTGGAGTGACCACGTGAATGATTGCTGTAAACTTGGGAGATGGCTTGATACCTGGGGGGAAAAAAAGACACAAATTTAATTCAAACATGCCAGTTAAGTATCAAAATAGAATAAAGAACTTATTAGTGTATGCCAACCGTTTAACTGACGTACATCATAGCTGAATGGGTTTAATTGGGCACATAAAGGAAAAGGAGCCAGTTAACCAAATCCCACTGTCAATAAACAAGCCAAATAGCTGAGCACTTAACACAAATTAGGACAAATACAACATGGCATGAATAATTGATATACTTCACTCTGACAAATTATAAAATAATAAACATACAATGCATAACCTGTCAATGATTTACATATTAGTTTACAAGTATTTAACACCTGCCACACACCACCTGCTCTGGTTGTGCCATGAATTAAATCAGTCCAAGGAACTTTGGAGTGTGCTAACAATGTGCTTCATATGCCATGTGCATAAACTGACCCAGTTTAGCATAGTAGAACGGGAAGTCTCTCAGAGAAGTAGAGTACTGAGACAGGGTGAAAAGACCTCCAGGAAGACTGTTCCACATGAGGCTACTTCTGGAGGTGTGGAGGAGTACCCGGTCCTGGATGATCTATGTGAATAGTGAATTTGATAATTGATCATTAAAATAAAATCACAACCCTCCTTGTTCCTGTATAACTCAAAGGAAAAAGAACAAGACTAAAATCACTAGATGCATACTTTGATGAAACACCTCACTGCCTCAGCTGCTGTTGACTGGCAGTGAGAACCATTAGAAGGAAATTAGTTTCGTGTCAAGATCATCCATGTCCAATCTAACATGCCGTTTGGGAACTGATTGCAGGCACAGATTCTCCTGGCACTTCTCAAATTAACAACAGAAATTACAAGTCACTTCAAAAAAAATAAGGATCCTGCGGAGTACAAATGAGTTTCTTGTATTTTTTTTTGGTTCTGTCATGTCTTGTCGTGCACGAGCTTCTTTCGTCCTATTGCTTCATTTTAAAATTATCTCATACACTGATCATTATGAAACTATTTTATTTATTTTACAGATTTTATTCAAGCTTTTTTTTTTGGAAAAAAAAACCCTGAAATGAGAATATCTTTAAACAGTGTTATCAGTTCATTTCACAGGTTATTCTAATGTGTGAAGCACAGAAAAGAAAGTGAAAGTTTTCTTGTCATCAGTTAGTAAAAATGGAAAACTATGCTGATCATGTTGGCAAACCAGGTTATTGTCCCGTCATTGCCCACCAGGACCTGATGCTACACCTATGCCACAGCCCTAGTCCTTGAACAGCCCTAATCCAGCGTGAAACAAAAGACATTATGCCATAAATAAACCTTATGACAGTGTCTATACATAGATGGCAGAAGGACACATGCAAACACTCATTTTATGAACATTACAATCCAGACCAATACTCTAAGAGTAGTGTTTCCTGTGAAAATGGAAAAGTGGCCGTAAAACAACAAAAATAAATTTGAGCACAATGTCGGCGAAGACCCATTAGGTGATCAATGTATGCAAGTTTGATTAAATTCTGACAGATATCATCTCTTTATACCCTCAATTGTGGAACAAAGCGTTTGACAGCTGGCCAAATTCTGGGATATGGTCCCTGAATGATTTATATATTGATGATAGATTTGCTTCTTTTGAAGAGTTGTCCAAAAAGTTTAATCTTTACAGATCACAGTTTTTCAGGTATTTACAACTTCGATGTTTTGTCTCATCTAATTCTGAGTGTTTCCCTTCATGTCCTCCTGCTTCTCTGTTGGATCGAATCCTTGAAAACAAAATTGACTCAAAACAGATTATGGGTAAGATGTACACAATGATTAATGAATACAAAGTGTCCAGTTTAGATGAGCTTAAACAAAAATGGGAAGGAGACTTAATGTCATTGACAGAGACAAGCTGGCTACAGGTTTTAGAGAAGATTTCCTCCTCGTCAGTGTGCCTCAGACACTCTGTTATACAATTTAAAGTGGTGCATCACCTCCACTGGTCAAAGGATAAACTGTCAAGGATTAAGACAGACCTGGATCCCACATGTGACAGATGCAAGACAGCTCCAGCCACACTGCTACACATGTTTTGGTCCTGTCCCAAACTACATGGATTCTGGAGCTCGATCTTTGAGGCTTACTCCGAAATAACAAGGCAAACAATCCATCCAATCCCTTTGATCTCATTGTTCGGTGTGACCCCCCCGACTCCTTTCTGAACAAACTTGACTCAAATATGATTGCGTATTCCTCACTGCTGGCCAGAAGACTTATTCTTACTAAATGGAAGGACACTCGACCTCCAACATTTGGCCAGTGGATCACAGACGTTATGA
>VUQH01056297.1:0-10486 GCA_015106775.1 Etroplus canarensis | reverse complement strand
AGCAAACATTGCTTCTGTTGTGCTTTTCTCAGCATGAAGCCATACTGCTGCTCGCTGATGGTCACCTCTCTTCTTAGCCTAGCGTCAACAACCCTCTCCCATATCTTCATGGTATGGCTCATCAACATGCTCCCTCTGTAGTTACTGCAGCTCTGCACATCACCCTTATTCTTGACGACTGGTACCAGTGCACTTCTTCTCCATTCCTCAGGCATTCTCTCATTCTCCAGCATCGTGTTAAACAATCTGGTTAAAAAGTCCACTGCCCTCTCTCCTAGTCATCTCCGTACCTCCACAGGTATGTCATCTGGACCAGCTGCCTTTCCACTCTTCATCCTCTTCATTGCTGCCCTCACTTCCTCCTTACTAATACTCTGCACTTCCTGATTCACCATCTGTCCTCCTCTCTTTCTGATTTTCCTCATTCATCAGCTCCTCAAAGTACTCCTTCCATCTTCTCAACCCTCTTCACTCATGAGTACATTTCCATCTCTATCCTTAATCACTCTAACCTGCTGTACATAATTTATAGCTCCATCTCAGTCTGGCCAATCGATACAAGTCCTTCTTTCCTTCTTTTGTGTCCAGCCTCTCGTACAATTCACTATAAGCCACTTCTCTTTTTGCTATACAGCTAGACTCTGAGTACAAGTGTCTGCTTTCTTCATCTTCCTGACTATCCCGCTGTTTCTTTACCAGCCTTTGAATATGTTCCTGTACTTCCTCGTTCCACCACCAAGTCTCCTTGGTCCAGCAAAGATGATGGCAAAGATTTTACGCTGAATGCCCTTCCTGATGCAACCCTCCCCATTTATCTGGACATGGGATGGGTATTAGGGTACACTGGCTTGTGGCCCCTCATGGCTGGGTTCTCATGGCTGGTACATAAGTGCAGTAATAAAGCTTTAAGTTGTGTTTTTACAGACACATTTTGAATTATCCTTATGTTATTAGACATATTCGTATCAGTTCACATTGACAGCACAAATCTGTTTTGCTTCTTTCTGTTCTGTATTGCTTTAACCTTTCCAGCACCACTAAGAAAAATCTGAATACCTTTGCAGGTGACCTGGAGGAAGGCATCCCAGGGTAAAGTAGTGCTTTCTCCCAGAGGCTTGGTTCAGGAGTTGGATGCAGGTGGAGGTGGAGTGGGAGGAGCACAGGAGCCCTCACAGGAAGGCAGAGTAGGTCTGCAGAAGGCTGATGGCGAGCGCTTTGACCCTGACACTGGCAGCGGCATGCTGTTTCTCAGTAACGTAACTGTGGCTCACGCAGGTTTCTATGAATGTGAAGCGTGGAATGCAGGGGGTGTGGCCAGGGTCACCTTTCAGCTTGCCATCAACTCATCCACATCCTCCTCTTCCTCCTCCATCTGGGCTTCATGGTCCCAGGTCTCCCCACCGTTTTCTCCTGCCTGGCCTCGACTAAGGAGCCACGGTCCTGCTCTGGGCTCAGATGTGAGCCGGGAACCCCTGTATGCTCTTGGCAGCATGGCCTTCAGTGCTCTGGGAGCTGCCACTCAGACTGCCATTGCTGTGGGCATTTCGCTGCTGGCTTTGACTGCTCTGCTGCTCGTTGCCATGATCTACAGTCGACATCACCAACGAGACAAGGAGGCTGATGGGGCAGAAAAGGTACATATATGCTCAACACTGCAAAAGTGAATGGCACGTTTTAAAAATAGAAGAAAATGTTAAACCTGACTGTAGATAGGAATTCATAAATTAATTTTTAATTATTTGTCTGTGTCAGTTCAACACAGCCAAATGAGAGGAAGAACAGCAAGATGACAGACGTAAAGTTGCATTGACACAGACAAATATTTTGCCAGGTGAGCAATCAGCATATACTGTCTGTTTGTCAAAAGAGTCACAACTGAAGTCCAAAGCAGAGAAGACAGAGACAGATGTACAGTGCACATAAGCAGTCTACATGCAAACATATTTTTGGCAAAAATGGGACCTCATAAAAAATTAGATGAGTTTCATCATCTTATGTCACAAAAAGTTCACAGTATTTCACACCATCAGTCTGTCCGGTTCATACTCACTTTCCCTGCTATAACTTTAATATTGAAAGTCGGGGTGTCACACTCATTTTGCATAGTGGGCATACTAAGCAGGCCCACACGGAATCCATGCCCTGCATATTAGCCAATTATTTTACTGGTCTGGGTCACTTCACAGAAGTGCAATTTCTACAGTACATCTGAGTTTTTCTACATTATGAAGAAATGTTGTCGCAGTCAATCAAAGAACTAGTCAGCACTACTTTTTGTGCTTAAACTTTGATAATAAAGACTTGATTTTATTTTTAATGATACTGTAGTGTAGTAGTTTACTTATTTGTTTCACAAGTGGAAGGTTCCTGATTCGAGTCCTGGTGGGGATACAAGCCCCACTCACCATGGCAGGGTTGCAACAGGAAGGGCATCCACTGTAAAATTTGTGTGGAACTATCAGTGCAGATTAATCTGCTGTGGCACCACCCCAGGGGAATACAGGGGAACAGCTGAAGGTGCTGCTAATGTAAAATAAGAAAACTTTTTCCTGTAATTTAAAAACAGAAATGTTCTGTTTATTCACAGAAAAAACTGTGGACCCACTGTAGTAATATTTTGTGAAAAAACCCAGAAACTTTTCTGTTATTTAATGCAATACTAAACTTACTTTTTTCTTACTTACTCTGGTTTACTATGCCAGGCTGTGGGTGATGTCTCTGTTATTAAGCAGGCTTTAAAACTGATGAAAAGACAGTTTAATGTGCAGATATTTATGCTACTCACTAAGCAATTTAACTATCCTTTCAAAAAACACCTGTCCTGTCCAGCAACTTGGCATGGAATGTGGTGGTTTGATGATGATTCTTGTGCCAAATAGATTTGCTTTGCCAAGTGGAGCTCAGCAAGCTTCTCTCGTATATTTTCTAACATACTTTATTGTTAAATAAAATGAAGATGCTGGACCTCGCTGGTGGAGGGAAGAGAAAAGAAAGAAAGATGTGAGGAAAATAAAACAAAGAGAAAGGAAAAAAGAAATGAAAGGAGGCTAAGAACTGAAATACAACTGAGAAGAGATACAAAATGAACAGCTGCAACACTGTGTGCACAGTGGCAATCAGTGACCTGTGTTTGGGTATGTGTATAAGTGTAAGTATGTGAGCTGGTGTGGATGTGTCTGTCACCAAATAAAATAACCATAATAATGAGGATGGAATAGTGGAACCAGACCAGCCAGACCCAAGCGGCCAACAGAAGCACACCAACAACGAAACACCCCACAGAATATGAGACCCAGGGCCACAAGCCCTCAAGTCAGCCACATGCCCAACTCCAAAGGGACAGAGGGCCTCAGGAAGCACACTGGCAGGTAGGGGGCAAGATTCCTGGATAGCCAAAAGCCAGCCCAGCCAGAATCAGAGCAGAGCACAGGCCAGAAGGCCCGCAGGCCCGGAACCCACCCCGACACCCAGCATGGGACCCATCCCAGCCAGGGAGGCCCAATCCACCCAGTCCCGGGAGCCCAGGAAGGGCAGTGTGGGCAGTGGGAAAAGACACCCCAGGGAGAGGAAGGGGAGAACACCCGGCTCCTGGTGGTATATGTGGGGGTGAATGTAAATTCTCAGCCCACCCCTCAGGACTAAATAAACAAAGCAGGGAACAAGGTAGAAAACAGGGTGCTGCCCAGGGGCCCAGGCCCCCAAGCCCTAGAGCACACCAGCAGGTCTGCAGAATGGGCAGCTGCACCTCCCCGCCAGACAAGGCCGCCACCCACCTCAGAGCGCAGGCAGGGCAGCGACGCACAGATTTCACTCTGCGCCCCCAGGCGTCGACACACAGGCCACAGGCTGAACATGCCCATTGGACTCCTGAGAACGTGATGCCCTTTTGCATGGTCCCTAGGCATCTTCCCCAACACTTAGAGGAGCAGCCACTGAACTAGAGCCGGGAGCACCACAGGGACACGGGCAACGCTGTTCAGGGACCACTGGGTCGCCCCACCCAGGCAGAAGCAGGAGACAGAGCTGTGTAATGTAGCTGTGTTAGACTGGATGTATATATAAATGGTGTGTGAGGTATGATGAGGTATGATATCAAATGTGTAGTGTACTAAGGTGCAGTTAAAAATGGAAAGGCAGGTGTGGCACAGATATTACTGAAGGATCACAATGGAGCTCCTCCAAGTTCCTCCCCATGCTCTCAACATCTATAGTGTAATTAAAAGCCTGCAACCCCACCCACAAAACATCACGAGACGTGCACTCCCCCAATTCCCCAGTGATGGTGTAGAGAGCTACAACCAGCTTCCCAACCGGCTCCAGTATCACCCCACTCTCCTGTACTCATCAGTGGGTGGGAAGGCACCAGGCCCTCTCAGCCCAGGGCCCACACAACCACACCCCGGAGAACCACCCATATCCAAAGACCAACAACTACCCAGCCCAGCTGGAGAGGTACGGCCACCCACCCCCAAAGCCCGCAGAGGGGGCCAAACCCCAACCCCCCAAGCAACACCCACTCCAAAGACAGTTTGGCCCATATGTGAGGCCCAGGCCTATCGGGCCAATTCTGTTTGAGTTCCCTCCATCCTCAGCAAGGGAGCAATTTTACATTTTCCAAAGACATCCAGTCAGCCAGACTGGACCTCTTTGTGGCCCTTGAGCCATATGTTTGACGCCTGCGATCTACAGCAATCGTTTAGCAAGAGTGATAAATATGCAGCCTGATAATGTAAACATGGTTGGGTGTTTTTAAGTGTCTGGGTTGCTTTTATGTTGTTTGTGTATCTGTGTGCCACATCACGTCCTTTGGGTTTGGTGTCTGTGATTGCCATCTTGCCCCCCTGACAGCACAGGGGGGCTGTATACACTGCTAGAAAACTAAAGGAGCCCTTTATAATCAGAGTGTAGCATCAGGTCAGTTAAACCTGTGTGATATTGATGTGGTCAGTAAGTATCAGAGGGGTTGTTAATCAGTTTCAGCTGCTTTGGTGTTCATGAAATCAACAATAGGTGACCTAGAGGGGCAACAATGAGACCACCCCCATAACAGGAATGGTTTTACAGGTGGAGGACACTGACATTTTTCCTTCTCATCTTTTCTCACTGTTTTTCACTAGTTTTGCATTTGGCTAGGGTCAGTGTCACTACTGGTAGCATGAGGTCATACCTGGACCCTACAGAGGTGGCACAGGTAGTCCAACTCCTCCAGGATGGCAGCATGTTTGAAATGTGTACAGTGTCCACCCACTGTAGACCTGGCTTTTATTTCTCTACCTTATGAGGTGGTCAAGGTCAACAAGATCAATATCAATAATTTGATCTGTTACTATACATCATGATAGTCTTTAGATCAGTATATGTGGCTATAACCCACCTCCAAACCCAACAGTGGTAAACTGAGGCTGTGGCTCAGGAGGTAGAGCGGGTCGTCTTGCAACAGGAAGGTTGGCGGTTCGATCTCTGGCTTCCAGTCTACATGTCGAAGTGTCCTTGGGCAAGACACTGAACCCCACATTGCTCATGATGCATCCATCAGAGTGTGAATGTGTGTGAGTTAAATGTGTTTAAAGGCATAGAATAAAGCACTGTGTGAATGTGTGAATGTGTGAATGAGAATGGTACTAAAAAGTGCCTTGAGTGCTCAGAGCAGAAAAGTGTTATACAGGTACCAGTCTGTTTACCATAAATAAATGAAAAAGGGGAAAAGAAATAATGACATAAATAATTGTACCCCTTTTTCTGTAATTATCACAATGCATACATAATAATAAATATCAATAGTTTTAATACTAATCAAAATTAGTATTAAAATTATAAAAAGTGTACATTTTATAAATAAAAAATGATATTTTTTGTATATTGCTACCCCTTCAGATAAAAGCAAAGTGGGTAACCTGAAATAGTGACAGATACTACATATCCATCTCCCACCATGTTACTGATATGAATGCATGAGAAATTAAAAGGGAAAAAACAAAGTTAAGTGTCCAAATATTGGTGCTGGATTCTTCCAAAAGCTAATCCCTCACTAGATGTTTTGGTGATGGTCGTGGTTCCATCTGATCATTTCCAGATCTGTTTTAGTCCCACTGTAGTTCAGAGTTGCTCATAGGGAGTTGTTGCAGTTCTCACTGTGATGTTGTGAGGTATTTGCCTGTCAGTATAAAGTGCCTGGGATCAGTTTTTCTTAAAGTCTATATAAGCTGAACTGTATGTACTCATATTTATAAACCACTTTTCTAGTCTTTCTGTCCACTCAGAGCACTTTACCTACACGTCACAATTTTTTAACCATGCAAACTCCACACAGAAGGGACCCAGCTGGGGTTCAAACTGGGAATCTTCTGGCTATGAGGCAACAGTGCAAACCACTTTTCCACTGTGCCACCAGTTTTGAAATCAAATGTTTAAAAAAGAAAAGAAATGAAATGAATTTGGACCAGCACAGTGGGTCACAGGCAAGAGGGTCCTGGGTTTGCATGTTCTCCCTGTGCCTGTGTGGGTTCTCTCTGGGTACTCCAGCTTCCCCCACAGTCCGAAGGCATGCATGTTAAATGGTGATTTTAAAATGGCTGTGGATGTGAATGTGAGTGTGAATGGTTGTCTGTCTCTCTGTGTGGATCTGTGATAAGCTGCTGACCCACCCCTCGCTTAATGACAGTTGGGATCGGCTCCAGCCCCACGCCCACAATAGTGCAGAAAAGTGTTTTAATTAGATAGATAGATAGATAGATAGTAGACAAACAACAAAAACGTGTACACAGAACACAGTATAAACAGTGTCTTATGAAATATATATTAGATATTTAGGATACTAAGAGGTATAAAACATATACTTTCTATACATACAAAATTTGAGACAGGAAGTGCAAATTAGTTGACTGAAATGAGGAGAGTTAAATGAACCATAAACTGTATGGAACCTAAGCAGAGCGTTGCGTGTCGGTCAGAGGTGAGGTGTTATAAAGAGTTACTGCCTGTATTGTCCTTGTGACAGTGAAGCTGTATCAGCCTATGAGATAAAGTGCTCCACTGTCTGTCCAGTGTGGGCTGCAGAGGGTGGTCAGGGTTGTTCATGATGGTTAACAGTTTGCCCGATGTCCTCCTCTCCAGCACAGCTTCAAAAGTGTCCTGTTTGAACCCGCTGACAGAGCCAGCCTTCTTAATTGGTTTGTTCAGGCTGTTTGTGACGCTGGCTCTGAGCCTGCTCCCCCAGCAGACTGCACCAGTCTACATCAGTAAAACAACAATAATGATAAATGTATAACAAGAAGACAAAAAGGTCATTTGTGTTTTGATTTATTCAGTTATTTACAGTGATCACCCTGAAAACAGCTGTATAGTACTGAACTGTCTGATTTTCCATCATGTTATATTATTGTTGTGCATTAAAAGTGATGATGGTGACCTGTAACCTGCAGGAGGAGAGCATCCTGTATGTGAACGACTACTCTGATGGTCCCACCACCTTCGCCCAGCTGGAGGAGTACCGTGATGACCGTGGCCATGAAATGTATGTCCTCAACAGAGCCAAGCCTGTGCTTCCTCCTGCTCCACCGACAGCTGTGTCTGCCACTAACCTCGGCTGTCCAGCGCCATCTGATACCTCCAGCCACACCCTCTCCTCGGGCCCAGGCCAGACCATGAGCCCTGACAAACAGCATCAGCAGCAGCAACAGCAGCAGGACAGTGATATACGGACCATGAGGAGAATGGCCGGGGAGGGAGGGGAGGCAGAGCCTGTGATCACATCAGAGGCTGAAGGGATGTTTCTTAACCACACGGGCCTCTTCATAGACTCTCCCATTGCTTATGAGATCCACTGCTAAAGGAGGGACATAATCCTGCAACACAGGTGGTTTGTGTGTGTGACTGAGTAAAAACAGGGTGGCACTGCTGGAATCTACCAATAGGTGATAAAGATACTATTTTCAGTAGAAGGATTTTCTATTTGCAAGACCACACTGATGGATCTTATCAAAGGAGATTTCTCTACCAAGCAGAACTCACAACCTGATCACCATCTCAAACACTGAAACTTTAAATGAACATACTGCAGTCTGGTATGCCAGAAGGTGGCCATGAGAGGGCTGCTGGCTAGATGGTCATTCAGAGGTCCTGTACTCAAATACACTGTGAACTGGAGCTGTACACAACTGAACTGTCCTGTACACGATGATGTGAAAGAATAACTTTCATATCAGAAACCTTTTCCCATCACTGGTGTGCTAGCATCTATCCTGTCAAGAACTCATTGGCAGACTGAATATAAGAAACAGAAGGAAAACAAGCATCTTCCAGTTCATGAGCATGTGGGAAACCTTGTGTGTTATGTAACTGTTGTTAATGTCTGGACATGTATTAATTTAATCCCAGGATGCTGAGTACTCTGAATTTTGTAATTATTTAAATGCAGAGTCTTATTTTTAATTTTATTCTCTCATCTCTTATTCTCCCTGTCATCATCATTTTATTTATCTGTGTTGCTTAGCATCCTGACAGACACAAAAATGAAGCTCTGCTCTTTACACTATAAAATGAGTTCAGCTTACACTGACTTTTCTGGATTCGCCTGGCTTTTCTGAGCTGGACAAGTGTGGTTGTGGATGACTGGTACCAGTCCACATAAAGACAGGAGATAATGGAGGCAGAGTTCTTAGCTGTGTAAAAATGATCGGCTACACAAATCTGTATTGTACTGATTCAGAATCAAAAAGCTATTATAAGAAATCAACTTCAAAGCAGACTGTTTCTGTGGTAAAGTGACAAAGTTTGTGAAGGAAGGCCTAAAAACAAGAAATGAGTGCCTAGTAAGGTCTACCTTACTGAAGGTTTTACTTTTAAATTTTTTTTGCCTTTAAAGAAAGTTCAATCCTGTCTTTGAGCCTGGTTATATTTATAATTTGAATCTTGCTCTTTTTTCCTGCTCATTTGTTCCATTTTTTTCTCAACATGCCAGCCGCATCTCTGCAATGATTAAAACAGCTACATATTTTGGTGGATTGAACTCTGAACTCAGCCTGGTTTGCAGGTTTGCTGTGCATCATCAGTAAACATAGTGAATGTGGATGTTTTTTAATGTTTAACATCAAACCCAAAATGCCATGGTCCTAATCATCACGCAGTATGAAAAGAATAAACAGATCCAAGCAAACTCAGACTCAAAGTCACAAACTTGTTGTGTGACTGAATATTTTTCAGCTAGCTCCCCGCGGTCACTGTGCAGCCACTAATGGCTCAATTACAGTCCTGCACCAGGAGCACAGGTCAACTACATGTTGTAGCTGTTTATTGTCACTCGGGGGCAGTGTCACAAATAACTGGTTTGCGGACTACTCGTTTGCCTCTGTTGGTCCTTCAGCCAGTCGTGCAAAGATCGCAGTTATAACAAAGGAAGAGCTGAAGTAATACAGAGTGTTTAAAAAATATAAAGTATCCACTGAAGCCTCTCTGTGCTTTTCAGGCTGATTCGTCTAATCGTTGGTGTTTTTCGGGCGTTGCCCTCTAATTGGGAACTCTGTAATTGCTCCCTCTTCCTGTCCTAGACTACTTTTAACCAATCAGTATTTGACGTATGTGTTGCATCATCTGTGTCAAGCTACACATAGCTGGCTTTTTTACGTCAGCATGTCTGCATTGGTTGCATTCCCCTCTGTGTTGGTGCCACGTAGGCAAATACTCCACATGTGCAGTACCACAAATCACACATAAAGCCCCAGTTTCTTCATGAATGCTGGCCTGACCCAACCCCACTTGAAAAGATATGAGGCTAGATTCTACAGTCAGTTGGGTGTTATCACCTTTTTAATGCAAATTAGATGATTAAAAACCAACATATTAAGCCGTGACGTGATTCCACAACATCCCTGAAACTTTTTGCTTATTTTCAGTCACAGCAATAACAGACAGCAATGGCAACAGACACAGCAAGATGTCACCATGAACATGTATGATCCCACAATCAATATGGTTTTTGTTTCATACAGAACGGACGAATAGTCGCAAAGATATAGCTAAAAACAATTTTAACAGATAACATCACCAAGTGGCAAATCGAGATTTTCAAAATGGCTAAAAATCTAATCCAGTCTAAATCCCATGGAGGTTTATCACTGTGCCAACATCCAAAATCCTGTGTCAAATTGTATTTGTATTATTCAGTTCAATTCAGTTTTGTTGTTTTATAAAGCACCAGTTCACAACAAAAGTCACCTCAAGCTGCTTCACACTGTAAGGTAAAGATCCTACAGTGTTAGAGAGAAAACCCCAACAATCAGACCATCCCCTATGAGCAGCACTTGGCGACCGTGGGAAGGAAAAACTCCCTTTTAACAGGAAGAGACCTCCAGCAGAACCAGGCTCAGGCAGGGGCAGCCATCTGCCTCAACAGGTTGGGGGTGAGGGGAGAGAGAAGACAACATTTAATGACATGATGATGATGATGTACCTTTCAGCTGCTCCCTTGTATTCTCCACCAAGGGGTTGC